>JAPYYW010001134.1:0-33676 GCA_030522545.1 Cremastinae sp. A BG-2022a
AATTAATCGAACAAAATAATATGAATTCCACAATTTTGTTGCATTTATGAAATATTTGTTTGAGTTAAATCAAGCAGTACTTGCTTCAACAATATTAATCTTGAGTTAACTAAATACGAGTCAACAAAATATATTTTGTTGATTCAACTAATTTCTTCTCTCAGTGTACATAATGCACTCGATTCCAATTAATCGATTAGAGGCCTCGTGTCTTTTTAATATAGGATCCGGAACAACTATATAAACTAATTTTTTAAAGCGACTTAAATGTTAAAAAATTGTATATTGAACTTTAAATATGTTTTTTCAATCGCTGTAATTATTCTTTTTTTCGATAATTTTTATAGTAAAAGTATGACAAATTTTACTATTGTTTTTTCTCCATGTTATTGTTCATTTCTTTCTCTCCCTCTATTTTCCGTAGTGAAAAAAAAAATTGAAAAAAATATCATAAAAAACGTTTTCTGATTGAACGACGCGTGTTCTTCCCATAAATGATACCCTCCCGAAGAATACATCTTTCTTATTCTTTCACCCACAGAGGTGTAAACCACACAATAGCGCCAATAAACCGCGAAGACAAG
This sequence comes from Cremastinae sp. A BG-2022a, assembly GCA_030522545.1. Taxonomy (NCBI): domain Eukaryota; kingdom Metazoa; phylum Arthropoda; class Insecta; order Hymenoptera; family Ichneumonidae; species Cremastinae sp. A BG-2022a. The sequence continues at coordinate 585 of JAPYYW010001134.1, forward strand.
TACGAGCTTTTCATTGACCAGAACGAGTCTATACAAAATCCGAAAGAAAAAAAAGAGCATGCATTCTTCGGAACGTTCAATACGACTCGTCTCTTTTTTTTTTCAATCGGAAAATAAATTTTGAAAGAAGCCGGGTCGTCGGGGGGGGCGCGAATTGGACGAGAAATTTGAAAATAAATATTTTTGTGGAAGATAATGGCGCGCGGAGTGAAGAATGACGGCGGAAAATAAGGAGGCGGGAGGCAGGGTGGCGAATGATTTTTCAAACGCTTTTATTCGTCGCTATTGTTGCGAGAATGGAGATCCAACAATGCTCGGAAAATTACGAGCGTGCTCAGTCAAAATATGTTCTTTCGAACGATATTTTTGACTCTCTCTCTCTTTCTCTCGGGTGTCCGTCAGCGCTCGGAGGCTTTTCACAGCGCGATTCTAATCGCGCCGAAAATCGAGTCCTCCGGCTTGTGGCCAGAGCTACGTGCCGAAATTTAACCAAAGAAATATATATATATACACATAAAATATACGCGTGTAGGGAAATAAGAGGGAGAATATAATCTCGAATTTTTTGAGAATTTTCACCTAGTCGACGTGCGATGAAACCTCGAGAGTTATCGAGAGTCTGACACGGGGGGATAATGCGGGAGTATGAGAAGAAACTGCGAGAGTATATACGGAGAAGCTGCGTCGTGGAACTCCCGACGTTGGGCTACCACAAACTATACGCGGGGCAGCTGTATTTTGAGTTATCGAAAACGTCCGATCTGCGGATTTTCAGTTTTTATGAAGGAGCCTAGAAGCTACCCACATATATATACACACGTATTTACTTATATACGCACATAATATATGAATATTATGTGGAGAAAAAAAGAGACATATAAAACACCATTGGGTATTTTTATTATTTTAATCGTCATAATTTTATTTTTAAAGTTTTTTTCTTATATGTTTACTAAAAAAATTTTTAATTGGACATGTAGCTATAATTTTCTTACTTGGCTTAAGGTATAGTTCTATCAGTACGGTCAAATTGAAAAATTTTTATCGTAGTTTATCTTCGTACCATGTGGTTTTTCAGAAAAAGTTTATTATGAAAAGTTTTATATAATTGATTCAAGACTAGCATACTCAAAATTGAAGATCATCCAAGGTGACCTGTACTTGCTACGTATATGTATGAAAATTAGGAAAATCAAAATCTTAGGGTGATTTTTAAATTAAAGTTAATTTCTTAAATGTATATATAAAGAGCTGTGAAAAATTTCAAGAAGTTTCATTATACCCAAAAGTCAAGATATTTTTTATTGTTATCATTTTTGCTTTGTTTTATTTTTTATTTTTAATAATTATTTAGCTCCAATGATTCCGTCATTGAATATAAATTCACCTTGAATATTTAGTTATTGAAACTTTAGAACGGTCGAAATCTGTCAAAATTTACTCGGTTTTAAAATAAATCGCGGCTGCTCTCGGCCGTAAATTTACTTGTCTCGAGTCGATGCTGCCGCAACCCTCATATAAGCGAAATTGACGATGATCCTAAAATAAAAATTTACTGCAAGTCCCAAATGCTGAATCTAAATCTATCATTGTATAAACGAATTGAGGTTGTTGAGTTCCTAAAGCAAAAAATTAAAAATTTGACAACGTTTTACGAAGTCGTTTAAGGTGGTTCCTTGAATTAGGAAGCTCGTTACTAACAATAAGATATATTTATTTAAAAAATTGCAACTTTTAACACATATGTTATCTTATGAAAAGGTGTAAAAAATAGCCGTTTTTAACAATTATTATCTTAATAAGAAGCTTTTTAATCGACGTAAAATTTTTACACAATCTTTTAAAGATATGTTATACTTAATATTATGCAAAAATTTCCCATCATTTTCGATTTTGAACACAATATATCCTTAATCTGTTACCTTCTCCATTGTCCCACAAAATAAGTATATAAAATTCGTTCGCGCCCTTATATCTCTGCGATTGCAAGATTCTTCTATAAAATGAATTATATATTTCACACACCAATAAGAATAAGGTATATTCGCCAGAGACGTTAAAAAAAAATAATGAGAAGTACGAGCGAAACATTGTGACACGTGGATTTGGTTCCGAATGTCAAAACGAGGTGTCATTGAGTGCGATGAGCGTTGCGGGGGGAAAAAGAAAAGAAAGACGAGACGAGGTACGAAGAATCGCGGGGATGGCAGCGCGGATTGTCGAATTCCTGTGCGTATGGAACGGGAAAGCAACGCGTGTATTCGTCACAGGTACGTATATACATATACGAACGAAAAAATTTTCATTTCTCGGTGCAACTCGTCTCGCTCGGCTCGCTCATCCTATCGCGATTCCGAATCTCGCGCGAAACGACAGAGATTTCATCTAAATACTTCGCTGTGGTGAAAGAGAAAGAGCAGGCTTGGGTCCGCGGATTAGCGCGGAAAGCGCGCGTTCTCGGCTTCCAGGAGAAAAGCGAAAAATTGACGAGACGAGAGCGTGGCATCGGGTTTTTTTGGCGAAGGAGAAAAACTCGCGAGCCCGTGTGATGAGACTCATTCCACGCGTTTTTTTTTCTTTCCTTTTCTCCTCGTATTCCTTTTTCTTTCTTATTTCCTTCGTTTTTTTTTTTACTTCGTCGTCGCACAACACACGCTCGTCGGACAGCTGTCGCGGCCGTTTCGAGTCCATTGTCGAACCGTGTTTTCGAGTGTTCCCGAACATTTATACGCCCGGAGAAAAAAAAAAGCGAGAGGGAGAATATATTTGGTATTATCCCTGATGGCGATGAGATCCGCCGATTGCGCGACCACCGATAAAATCTCATCTGCATCCCCCGATTTTTGCTTCATCTCACTCAATCCCCCATATTCGCTCTCTCCTCTCATTCTCTCGCCACTTTTCCTCGTGCCGCACGAAATCCCAGCCGTCGCTCGTTCCATCGACACGTGGGACACTGATTTTCATTATATTTTTTTAAAAAATTAAATTAATTAATATATAATAAGCAACCACTGCACAACTGTCGCAGACAATTGTTTATCGTGTATTAGATCACTATGTTCGCGAGAACATTGAGATAGTTCGGTCGAGTTGGGCCGAAATCAAATTTCATATATAATTTATTTTTATTTACGTATACAATTAGATTATATAAAAGGTATGATAAATTTAATTGTTTAATAACAAAATATTATAAATTTATTGTTTTAGGCTTCTTAATAATAAGTCAATAATTAATACTCGAGAAAAACTACTATACTGAATTTGACTAAGGTACAATTATCCTTTGACAAGATACAGTATATACATATGTTGATTTATAATCTTAAAACTAAAAATTATAACTAAGCAACAGAAGATAGTGCACAGATTATAGGCAAATAATTTATGAAACCTATGCAAATAGAGAGATAATGAATGAATGAATATGTTTATTGTCTTGGCAATACCGTAGCCAAGCATGAATGTACAAATGTAACAAAACATAACCAAAATAAGAATTACAAAACAAAATAAAAGAAAGAAAGAAGTAGCAAATTACAAAATAAATCAAAGGAAAAATCAATGAGTTTATTAACACGAAAAAAAATTGAAACTTAAAACTATAATAAATCTAAATGCAATTGGATCGTAGAGATCCTAATAATAAGACAAAAAAGTCAAGCCAAGCTTCAATTCACAGGAATGTAAAAATGAACATTATATATTTTACATATTTAACGCTTCATTTTCATTTAGCAAGTGAGAGTATAATGGTGTTTTAAAGGTTGCTAGAGTTTTCAGAGAGGTGATATTTGAAGGTATAAAGAATACCAAAAATAGATGGCAGTAAATACAGTGGATTTATATATAATATAGCAGTGCGATGAGTCGGTATATATATATACTAAAGACTGGTGCTTGATAGCGAAAAGGGCGAGAAGGAGCAGTAGGTGTAAATGGGAATAAAACTGATATATATAAAGGAAGTTCATTTCCAAGAAGTTTGTAAATAAAAAATCCGATAAAAAATAGCCTATACGTTTAGCAACAGGTAACCAGCCCAATTGAACTTATATCTGTACGTGGAAATATGTATTCTCATCACGACGTAAATTATCGATGAAACGAATGCACATTTGTTTATACCAACCGTTAAAGAACCAGATTTAGTTCACTGGTTAAGTCATTATAGACCAGACTATTATATGGAGAAAGAGAGAATAAAAAGGGAGAGAAGAGGAAAGGGACGAAAAGTTCCGGGTTTGCTGTTTCGGCCACAAGAGTGTATATTTGCGTTTTAAAGAATAATGAAAAGACGGGGTGTATGGACCAGCATGTCAGCCATGAGAGCTTCACGTTCGTATACATGTATATGAGCAAGGATGTGAGTGTATGGGTATGCAAAATGAGATGAAAAAAGGCTGAAATAACGCGAATGAGATAAAGAGAAAGAGAGAAAGGAAGGAAGCAGAGTGAGAGAGAGAGAGAGAGAGGTTAAATAGTGCATACATACAAAGAGAAATGACAGGACGAGGAAGCGGAGAGCGAGTCAGAGAGAAACTTACAGTGAGAATGGCGAGAGTGGAGGCTCGTGAGGAGAGAGGGAGGGAAGAAGGGAGGCTGGTACGTGACACAGACGTCACATTAGATTTGGAAGCGCGCGGTATGCCCTGGCTTGCACACACAAGCGTATCTCTTACAGATCAAGCCCTTTGCTCCTCGGAGCATAGCACTTTGCTTTTCGGCGACACACGCAGCTACGACGAGATTATCTCGATCTGCGCTAAACAGCGCTCAAACCCATGCTTTCTATAGCCCTCCCCCCCACGCCTCTCCCTCCGCCCTTCCTCTTCTCACTCCTCCCTTTGGATAATACAGATAGCATTCATGAACAATCTCTCTACTTCGTTTTTCTTTCGTTCCCTTTTTTACTCCTTCATCCTTTCTCTCTCCATCCCTCTCTCTCTCTCTTTCTCTCCCTATTCCAGTCACTCTGCCCTTATTGAATCTGTAAACACTCGACGATGATTGTTAAGGAGACTGTAGACTCAGTTTAGTCAATAAAACTATTTGAAAATTAAAAATTACAATGAGACCCAAATTAAGAGAAAGCTTTGTTTCATTCATTTTATTTTTCATACGAGATTTATTTATTTATTATGTTATATTGTTTATTTATATATGCTTTTGAAAAAAATGTAATATTTTCACATAATTTATTCTTTTAAAAATTGGATATTACTGTGAACGAATACAAATGGGGTTAACCAGATTATTGATTGACTCGAGAAATTTTACATGCATGCTCGGTGATGCCCCATGTTCTTTTTTGATTGATACCGATTGATTATACCTCTATAGAAACATTGCATCAAACATTCGAGATATATGTCATTCAATCAGGTATTGTTAGATTTAAACAAATTTAATTCATTGATATGCACGTAGTGAGTTTAAAAGAAAATCCGAAAGAAAACTAATAAAATATATTTATTTGAAAACAATACTTAGACTGAACTGAATATTTAAATTATTTAAAGGTGTTGAGTCTGTATACAGCAAAAAATCAAAAGTTTGATAACGTTTTTTCTCCCATACAAAGTTGTTTAAGATTCAAAATTTGTTAAAGAATGTTGCTGCAAATCAAGTGAAAAAAAAACGTATTTTAAATTCTATAGGTCTATATGTACTCTTTATACAATTGCACAAAAAAATGACCACATTTTTTTGAAAAATTAGATAAAGTTTCTTTTAAGCGACACAAAGTGCAAAATTGCTCTTAAATTCGGAAGCTCTTTACTGAGATATTTATTATACAAAATAGAGACTTTTAACACGTACTCTTATGGGAAGATACGAAAAATAGCCATTTTTAATCATTAATATCTTAATGAAGAGCTTCCTCATCGTCGTGAAATTTTTACACCTTCTATATAGAGGTGGTACCTAATATTATGTAAAATTTTCAAAAAATTTCAATTATATCTTCAATTTTGAACATTATATTTAATTCATTTAATTAAATTTGTTCAAATAAACATTTGAGATCTCAAAACATTCAATTCGTCCACTAAAATACATAATGAAATAATTTATTGATATACATAATCAATAATTTACATTAATTATATATATATATTACGATACCAGATAATCAATAAATTATATAAATTATGTACATTAAAACATCAGACAATCGATAAGTCATTAATTATTAAGTACTGAGCTTTTGGGAATTTGTGATATTTTTTTCAAGAAAAAATTATTTCCATCACCAACTCAACATACTATAAAAATATCGTTGAATGAATCAAATATACGCACCAACCAGGCCTATTCATTTAATTAAAAAAATCATTTCAGTAAATCTAAAAAAACCTGCATGATCATATGAAAAGTAGATTTATTAATGGAACAGTTACTTACTCATTCATAAATCCGAGAGGCGAGATCCGCGCGAAAAAGGTAACTTTTCCCGGGCCGCGTGCGATGCGTTTACGCCGGGAGTTATTACAATTTCCGTGGGAGAGGCCATATTCCACGAGAAAAGGAATTTGTGTCTTTTCCCTTCAAGAATATAATATACGCGGAACGGAACATCGTCGACAAGATTTTTCCATGGAGATGAGATCAGCGGTGAGAGATAAATCTCGAGAAGCTCGTACACACAATGTGAGAAGAGGAGAAATAACGAGGGTAAGGGAAAAGAAGAAAGCTGAGTTTATAGTATATTATTCGTTCGTTTCGCGTTTCGCGTATGGCTCACTTTTTTTTAAATTCTTTACTAAAGCATTACTATACGATAAAATCAATAATACCGTGTGATCAAGCTAAAATTTGGTATATTTTCAATTTTTATAATTATTGGGGGAGTCCAAACAAAATGACTAATTTTTTTTTTTACGCGGACACACGCTTAATATATTCCGAATTACAAAAAAAAAGATGACATACCAGATTTCAGCCCTTACAAGTACAAATCACCTTGGATGATTTTGAATTTTATGTATGTTATTTTTAAAATAATTTTTAACAACTTTTCTCGATAAACTTGAGCTCAAAAATCACATGGTACAGAGAAAAAACATATAACGAAAATTTAACCTCGATCACACGATATGTCGATTTGTCGATCATGCGCTCGTGCCAATCAAAAACTGCACCTGTTACACCCTGAGAATTCGATTCCGATACGAGATCAATAATCGGGATTTATAATCGTATCGAAAAAAATTCGCTGACGATCTTTGATATTACTTGGGATCAGGTGTCTCCAAAATTTGGCGCACCTGCGCGTTATCGTGACGTTTTGTGGGGAATGAAAGATGGGACGGAAAATGCGACGAGACATCGACGAATGAGAGAGCCCGACGATCTTTCTCTCTCACTTGTGAGAGACTGCACCTTGCGATGCACAATTTGATTCCCGGTCATTACAAGCGATAATTTCATACATTTTTTCGCTCATCGTATATAACATTTTGATCGATTTGAAGATATTCACTCTTGTCTTTTTCGATTTCGATATACTTTTATTTTTTGTACGATCGTGATCGAGATTAGATGTGTTTTTGTTAAAAAAATATCTTTCAATACTGAGGGTTACATTGAAATTATTCAAACAATGCGAACAATATAAATATAGTTAAAATTATTCTATAGGTTGAGAGAATAAAATTTAATAAATGGAGAATGTTAATTCTCGACGAACAACTTGTATATAAAAAATTTACACTGCAAGTGTATTTAAAAAATTCAGAAAAATCTTTTAATTCAATTCATATTTAGGAAAGATGAAAGAATTTTTCACAACAAAAATTCCAAATATTAGGAGTTTAGGATTTTATTTTTTGATTCAGTCAGTGAAATGATTTTTTTAATGCAGAAACAACTTTTCAAAAATTATTAAAAATACCACTCATTGCAGTAAAAGAACTAAATAAAATGATGGGCACTATTTTAAATTATATGTGTTTCCATATATATTTCACATATTTAAAAAATAAAAAATTGAAAACGTAAAAATGAAATACATATGAAAAAATAAATCGTTTCACTCGATTAAAATGCTTATTTTTACGTTTATCATACAGTTTTTTTTCATAATAATACATTTTATTTCTAAATATAACAATTATGATCTTTTGAAAACAAATGAAGAAGTTGAACATTCAAAATTTTTTTTTTCAATACTTTTTAAACAATTTTGTTCACACTCTATTATAACTACTTTATTATACTTTATTATAAAAAATATCAAATCATTTTTAATGAAATTGATTTTCGCTACAAAAATTAGAAAAAAATTCATGCTCACTGCCACTACAACACCCAATGTATAATAATTAATATACAATAACAAGCGATTTCAACAAATGTATAAAATTCATAAACATATAAATAAATGCATAAATAAATAAGCCACGTAATAAATAAAAGAAAATTAATAGTTAGTTAAATAAAATCGAATGAATAATGATCGAAGGAGTGAAAAAGAAATTACAAAAAAAAATAAGGAGAAGACAGAGAGAGAAGAATGCGAGTACATTGTAAATATGCGAAGATTATTGGTTGAAGAGAAGAGGTTCGCCAAGTCGGGAATATTGGAAAGAGAAGAGTGAATCTTTCCGAAAAATCTTTAGCCCGAGCCTGCCTCTTTCCCTCTCTCCGTTGCCTGGCTCGGTCTATAATTATTTCTCCCTCGTTACAGCATCGTTTTATAAGGAAGGGTTAATTTTTTTTTGCTCGTTGCAACATTCGGGCGTACATGCGCGTATATACGTGCACATTTTACAAGCATGAATTTTAATACGGGCGCGTGTCTGGCAGCTTGGAAAATGCGAATATCAACTGGCTCTTTTTAATGCACACACGTGTGCGAGTTTAATGTATCGAAGATTTGTGCTATCTTTATGGCTTATTGCAACGCTTCGGGCTATTTCGTGATCGCCCAGAGTGCAAGAACGAGAACTCGCTAAACCTTTTCACCGTCCTGCTCTTCGTTTTTTCCTCCCTTTCTTTCTCCCTTTCTTTTGTTCTTCCTTTTTTTCTCCTTTTCACCGTTTATTATTCTTATTTACGATTTCACGTTTGTCGCGCTTTCCACACGTACACATATGTAAATTCATGTATATGTGTTCACTAATCTTATTTATTTTCGTGCGTTAGACCATTTATGGTTAAATTATTTTAAAAAAACTATGTACGTTAATCAAAACATATGTAAATTCATGTATATTATGCATATATGTATATGCTTACAAACCTTATATATTTTTTCATGCATTGGATCATTTATCGTTAAATTATGAAAATTGCGCCCTGTACGTTTAACAACTTATTCAAATGTCGCCAATAAGAAATAGAAAAAATGAGTAAATTGAACTGCACACTATAATAAATCGCTGGTTACGTTCAAAAATGGTATTCTCAATTCTGAATTACTTTTTGTACTACATATGGTCCAAAAGTTGTCAATGCCAAACTTTTAAAAGCATCATTAATAAAAATTTAAAAATAGTTTAAAAAGTAGAAAAAACGGAATATCGTTAAAAAATTCATACTTCTACACTAAACAAATATTAAGAAATATATAGGATCTTTGATGCAGACTCCAAAAAGTTGTATTATTTAAGCTCCTGAAAGTGGGAAATATTTTAAAGGAAAAATAACGAGCCTATAAATGAAATATACAAAAAAGTTATATATTTTTAAAATTTGAATCTATACAAAATAACCAAAACATTATCGAATTTCATGAAATACTTCTTTTAGTTGTGAAAAAAAAACTGAAAAACTACGAGAAAAGAAAAAAAGACTACATTGATTTACCTTCGAAAATATACTAAGGCCATGTGTATACTGACCCTTTTAGGGAACAGGAGTGATTTGCAATGGCTGCCATTTGTAGATGAACTATCAGACCCAGGCCTTTCTTGGGCCTCAAGTCCCTACTACCATTTTTTAATTTTTTAGTCGAGCTAGCCAAAGGCCACCCTTTATTCACCGGTGAGAAATTTAAGTTTGAAATTTTGACTGTTCCTTCAAAAGATCCAGTGTACACACGGAGATATACAATAATAAAAAAGCTGATATAGAGCAAATGGTTATTGAGAAAAATCAGGGAAAGACAGGAGAGTCCCGAAAATGGTGTGCAGAGACAAAATTTTAGACGAAAACTGGAGTACGACGAAGTAAGAAAGTGTTTACGCGGATTCAGTCGAGGAGTGCGAGTGTAGCTCGCATTTGTCGCGCTCGTTCGTGGCAACAAAGCCTAAACCTCCTGCTGGCGTTCCTTTTATTTCGGCGCCAACTCTTTTTGTCCGGCGGACGAGGATTAACCACGTTATCCGGGGATGGACCGGCGGGGGACTAAAAATGCCCTTCGAATACTTTCGACGGACAAGCACTTGGAAAAAAAAAGTGTACTTTCTCCCTCGCCTTATTGCTCTCTTTTTTTTTTCTTCTCTTTTTGTTCCAATTCGGGGGATCCGTTGGCTCCTGGATCCTTCAGTTTTAGAGGAGATATTTTCCAGGAGGCGATGAGCGAAGCGGACGGGGAAAAACTATGCCGGAGCAGCGAATTTGGCAAAAGTATTTTCCTGCGTGCGTCCAAAGGCGTCGTCGCTACACGCACACCACTGACCATAGAAACTAGATGAGACTCCAACGTTTCTTTCCCTCCCCCGCCGTCAATCCCCCAAGCACCACTTTCCGAGTTAAGATCCGAGGATTTCGGAGACGCGAAAGATCGTTCCGATTCCGAGGATCAATCCTCACGATCTTTGGGATAACGCCCCCTCTATGTAGAGCAACCTCAATATTTGGTCCAACTTTTACCTCTCTTTCGATCCTCAAATCGCACGTGGGGTATATATTTGGCTGCCGAAAAAAAAAGTTGAGTGCTGCCGCGATCCTTCAAAAGCTTTTTTTTTCTCTCCATCATCGCCAAATGCCTTCCCCGGTTCTTCCTCGTCATCGACCTTTTTTCTCTTCGATTTTCCGATTATCCTGATGGTCTGAGAAATCAATTTACGAGGAATATCGACGAGAAGGGTGCTTATACATTTTTTCGTATATTTCGTATACGAGACATAAAATAAAGTCGACTTTGAAAAGTTTCTAAACTTTTTTGTTTTGTTTCAAATTTGAGAAAAAAGTATGTATTTGAAAGAATGGAATTTATATATGCATGCATATAGAATGAAATTTACAGAATTATAGAATTAAATTTAAAGATGTATGAGCGATATATATTAAAATATGAGAATTTGGTAAATTTTTAATATTTTTTTTCTTAAGCGTATGAAAAAATGTTGTGCCAAATTTTGAATCGTTTTACTGAATGGGTTAAAAGCTATCAGACGCCAAAGTTATTTAGATTTAACATATTGCTTCTTATGGAGAATTCGTAAATTTGCACTGAATACAAATTTAAAAATATATGAGATTCTTGTGAATTTTCTTTATACGAGCAGCAACGCGACCGCTTTTACCTTTTTGACAATGTTTCAATTGATATTTTGCGATTCTTCCAGGCGCATATTTCATATAACCTCGCACAATATGCTCTATTTCTATGAATTTATTATGAGCTTCGTATCTTTTTTAAAATAGAATATTTGACAGCAAAATATCCTGCAGATAACAAAAATTTTAACTTATACGGGGTGCAATCTAAAAATTCATATTGAAAAATTGAAATTGAAAAAACTGATCCAAAAGTCAATTTTTTAACTCATTCAATATGAATTATTGGATTGTGCTCTGAACGATTGGCATTTTCGTTGTGTAAGGAAAATTATTTCCGATCGAATCAGCTCTTAAAATTGAAATTTTTTTTTTAATTTCGCGATTTTTTTTTAGCATACTGGGTCTATGAGACCCAGAATATTTCAATTGAATATTGAATATTTCAATTAACGATGTCTTACCTTTATCTTGACGAAATCAGCTTTATTGAGGGTGATTCATAGACACGAAACGAATCTGCCTAATTTTCTACTTAATATGTTCCATGGGCCTTATTACACTTTATTCACCAGCACGATACAAAACTCGATATTTTTTGAATTATTTTAAATCAAATTAAAAAACGGATCATCGAATCTACATGGGTGATTGAAAATATAAAGGATAAATAATTTATGATGAAAAACCCAATTATTCGATGCAAAAACCGCTTTTGAAAAACAGTTCATTCGAATCTAAGCCTTGAAAAAAACTACATATAATGTTTAATATAATGGAAATTATACTGATGAGTAGAATAAAATAGCGGGATCGAGATTATTTGCATCAATTGTACAGCAATTTCATCCGCACCGACATTGTTCGAAGTATTTCGAAACGATAATAAAAATTAAAATCACTAAACTATTCACTTTTGATATGATTGAAAATTACACTGGAACTGACCCTCGATTGAACTTGTCAAATTTCTAGGAAATGTTTTTCGATAACGAACTATACCAGGCGAGACCCGACACGTCTTATCCCGACACTTTATACCAGCCTACTGATTCCAAATTGCGTCATAAAACAGAACAATTAAGACCTTCTTCGGTTTTTCCCTCGATCTCGACCGATCACCAAGGAAACAATTAATGACTGAGGGATTAACGAAAATTTGAAATTTTTTTTTCCCTCGTTACGCTCGACGAATTTTCTCTCTTTTTTTTTAATGTTTATGATCCCCGAGCTATTCAGGTATATTTGTCTAGGTATATTTGATATAAATAATAGAAAATTGTGTTGCTAGTTTTTCTGACATGAGCTGAGAAAATTTAACGTGTTCGAGGACCTCCAGCCTGATTTATCGAGAATCGAAAATAAGAAAATCTCAAAATTTCAGGTGGCGATATCTTTTCGTGTCCTCGACGATATTGACTTCAGAATAGAGGTAACTCTTGAACATTTTTGCAAAACGAAATTAATGATATAAAAATCAAGGTCATTATTTCCTAAGAAGCTCACGTTGAATTTTCTTTTAATGAGTAGAGATTTTAGCAAAAAGTTAATGCGCTCTATTCCGATGAATAGATTAGAGGCCTCATATCTTTTTTAATATAGGATATTCGTAGAAGTGTTCGTTTTGTATAAACAGTAATTTGAAAACGTTTGACAAATTTTGTTAAATTTAATTATTGAAATAATGAAAAATGTTTAAATTATTTTCAATAAAAGCTAGAGTTTGGAATTTACGAATTTAACATTAAAAATTTACTTTTTACTGGTATTGTCTGTCTCATACATCCTTAACACGTATAAATTCATTTAGCAGTTTTAACATTACTGGCATTTATAATCATTGAAAAAATTAAACAATTTGGCTCAAACTGACTAGCAGATCAAATCAAAGATATTAATTCCTCGAACATTTGAGTAATATCTTTGATTGAATCCGAAATAAAATATTTCTTAGATATTCGAGTACTTATACATTTATGAAGAATCAGAAGTTCATGAGTAATCCTAATTTAATTAACAATCATGTACAATTATGAACAAACGTAAAATAATGAATTTATCGATTTGTTATTTTTGTCAATTGAGAGATGTGCAATACTTGAAAACCTCTATTGTAAATCATAATGAAAAATAAGTTTGTATATCATAAACGTACATCGACGAGAGTTTATTAAATAATTTTTTAACTTTACATTTAAAAATTATTTTATTATTTCATAGCAATACATCAATATTTCGAAAAAATATATATATTTAATTTTGTAATTTTTTTTCCGTACTTACAATATCTTTTGTGTGAATGTACTAAATAATAATTTCGTAACCCCAATCAAACATTAAATAAATTTAAACATATATTGAAGTTAAGCAAAACAATATTTTTTTGTATACTTTTGAATCTATATATATTTTATTGATTAAATTGACGGTTTCTGTTTAATAAAACGTGTATACGTCATTAAAAAAAACATGAGAGTTGCGTAAAAAAAACAAAAAATATGAATAAATAGACTGAAGAACTATTTAGATGCCGGTATCCGATTGTAGGATATTGTTGAAGCGACTGCATGGGTTTCGTTTGATCGAACAATTTTCTTTTCAATCTATTCGTTGTTTTTAACGAAAAATTATTTTCTCGCGTAATTGATTTTTTTCTCGGATTTCTCGTGGCTGCGCTTTATCTGCACGTGACCAGAGAAAACAATTAAGCCGGGAACAAGCGGTCGGGGAGTATACCAACGAATGGTGTTCGCTTTCTCATATACGTATTTTTTGTACAAGTGTAATCGATGTTCAAATTGTAAAAGGGCTCGAGAGCAGGGGTCTCGGGGAATTCACGGGAGGTAGGAAAATTCGTATAATACAAGGTTCGTTAACGTACAAGCGAGAAAAAGGGAAAGAGCGACAATCAACTCGGGCTCTTTCCCTTGCTAACAAACTTACTACCAGATCGAATACAAACTCGTGTGTCATGTGTATGCGGACCGACGTTAGTTTCTTTTGTTTTTACATTTAATTCTGCTCCCGCGCACAGAAACGAATTTTTTTTTCCTTTTTTTTTCTCGTTCCATACAGACTCGCTTCTCTTGTATTTTCTCATTTTTGCTTCCCCCCATTCGGACTACGAAAAACGTAAGATATAGCTGCAAAATGTGTCTCCTTTAATGTCGCGGTTTTTAATTATTTTTTTAATTAAACGGCGAAACTCCCCGGGAAAGTTTGCCCCTGCTGCCGGAGGCTGCTTGCATGCTCATGTGAATATAAAACTTCGCTGCATTACGCATTCTTCTTACTGTTCCGTACGAAGTTCGCATTATGCATTTACGAAACGAAAAAAACTGATTTGTAGATACGTTTTTATAATTTTCCTCATTTTTAATCTCTAAAAAAAACATACCTCGAAACTTGTTTTAAGATTAAAAAGTAATAACGCGTGTTTTTTAAAATCTTATACGATAAAAATTTTTTTCTGGAAGAAATTAATTACTTTTAAATTTATTATGAAAAATATGTAAAATTTGCGATAGCGTGAAATAAATTGCTTGTTTCCTCTGTTATGGAGTGAAATTTAAAGACAGACCAAAATTTTTATTCAAAGAGTTTAGATGCAATATACAGAATTATTGAAAACTGTGCAAACAGAAAAATGTTTTCTCAATTGTATTTTAATAATGTATTATTTTAAAAAGTATGTCAATGTTTTAAAATTTCTCAAATTTTTTAATTTTTTTACAGTTCTCACGTTAAATATATTTTGTAGATCATCTTATAAGTCGCTACGGAAGTATAAAAATTTAAAGAATAATTCATGTATAATATAATATAAAAAATCGAAAAAAACCTCCATTTAAAATATTTAATATCAAATTTAATAATGATAAATTAAAAACAGTTAAAACTTTTAACTTGAAAAAAATCTTCAAAAAAGATTCTCGAAATCTATTTTTGTACACATTATGTTTTTTAAAAAATACTTACCCTTTTAATGAGAATTTCTGAAATTTTGTAAAACGTATACTTTTTACTTCAGTAGTTTTTATTAAAATACTGTTAGAACTGTGTTAAAGTTTCTGATGTGCTATTTTTGTTACCTTTTGAGATAGATTCACACGAAATGGATAAAAGTTAAAAATAGATATGTCAAATGAGATATTACAATAGTATGAATTAGACAATTCTAAAAAAAACGAGTAATTGAAAAAAGTGAACATCGTGTGGAAAAACAACATAGTTTTTTTCCATATTTTTTAATACAGAAAAAAAACCATCCGGTAATTTATTTACGTTCTCGCGTATACACAATTATCATTTTGGTAGCTCAATCAATTTTACATGAAACAAAAAAAAATACAGATTTTTTAATATGCAGAAAAACTCTACTTTTTTATCATATTTTTTTGTACAAAATCGATCAAGCGACAAAAAAGATAATCACATCAAACGACAAGGTAAATAAAATTACCGAACACCTCGAGGCTTCTACATAATCAAACTGGAATCGTTCTAAACAGGAAATAATTGATCTGACGGATTAAAAAAAGTACGCTCAAGCTATAAATATTAATGGCGGATAATACAGACGTTACGACATCTTTGTTCGATTTTCAAGGTAAAATTTATCGGAGAATCATCTCGAAAATGTTATGCATTTATTTCTTAAAATGGTATATACACGTGACAGTCAAATCAAAAACTATTATCGCTTAGTTTTTTTCCATACCATGTGGTTTTATATCAGCTGAAGCTTATTAGAAAAAGTTGATTCAAGAACAAAATACTTAAAATTTTCAAGGTCATCCAAGGTGATTCATACTTGGAATCATGTGTATGAACATTAGGAAAAACATTTTTTTTAACTAATTAAAGCTTCTTTCAAATACCAGAAAAACCTGTACCATATTCAAAGAAGTGTTCTACTGCTTAGAAGTCAATATACATATATTTAGAGTTGAAGTTCGCAATATTTAAGGTAGTTGGTCTGTAAAATAAGGGTCGATAGATTTTGTTAAAAATTTTGCATAAATTTTCTTTAACGTCATATACACATGTATACCAAATTTTAGAGGGTTTCACCGTACAGAAATTGCGATATTCAATGACAAATATCACATTTTTCTGTACATTCTCTCCATAAGAGCACGTGCTAAAACTACAATTTTTTAAACAATAAATATCTCGAATTCCAGACGATGAAATCTTCTAAAATTTTGCATAGAGTGTGTTATATAACATATATAGAAAAAACTTTGTTTAATTCTTTCAAAAAATCTATTGTAAAAAATTTGTTAATTAAACACCAAGTATATCTATTATTTCTAACCTTGAATAACCTTGAATTCAGAGTATGTTGTTCTTTAATCAATGAGCAACAACTTTTCTTAATAAATTTAATCTCGCAAATCACTGTGAACGTCAGAAAAACGTCATAAAAACAGGATAAACTTTTGGATTTGACTGTCAACCACCTTAACACGTGCTCTTATGGGAGAGTAGAAAAAAATAGTGATTTTCGATGATGAATGTCTCAAATTCTATGCAGAGAAACTTCTTCAAATTTAATACACACGTGTACATGGCATCAAAGATATTTTATGCAAAATTTTAACAAATTCCAAAAAAAAGAAATCGTTTCGTGGATGTATACTAGCTTAAAATCTATGCGCATCAGAGAGCGAATAAATCGAGACGAGACGCGAAGGGAGCGTGATTTGTCGCACGCGCAACTTGGCAGAACGAAAACGCGAAATTTCCAGAAAAAAAAAATCACGAGCTGAAGCGTTTGTGTGCGCGTGCGTGTTCGGAATTTCGCCTATGGCCATGTTACTCATAAAAATTCTCTTTTTTTTTCGCTCGAACCACTTTTCTCTCACTACTCGACCCTCTGCGCTTTCACACGTGTCCGTCCTGTACGTAAACATGATTTTTTTTTCACACACATATACACGTGCATATAAAAGTAACGACACTGCCGTATCTCCCTTAGATAACGAAGCGATATCACTGATATATTGTCTAGACGTTATACATATACGTTTTTGCCTATACGACATTCTTTTTTTTTATGATACATAAAGTGACGTTTCCTGTGAACAAAGACCACAATACGAAGCCTCATTCTCTTGCCATTCTTTTTATTTCTTTCTCTCATTCTGATTTTGGTCAGGGAACGTTGCAAGATCTTGATGGTGACGATATCTATATATAGAAACTTATTATGTTATTATTGTGATATTGTTACTCAATTGGAAACATTTTTTACGTCTTGACAAATGATGGTATCACTCGCTTTATTATGAACAAAATAACATTCTTTGCACTCAAACAAAATATTATTGTGTGTGTGTGTGTTTTTTTTAAAATGCAATGCAATAAAATTGTTTTATTCTATCTTGAAGAAACTTCAACCCTTCGATGAGCAGGTTACAAGATTTTGTGGATTGGCGCGTGGAATCTTTTGAACCGCAATACTTTTTTTTTGGAAGAAATTTTTAAAACGATTTTGCGTATTTCCAAAAAATTAATATAAATTATATTTAACATCACATTGTATTATTTAAAATATTCTATTAAATATTTTTTTATAAAAAATGATTTAAAAAAAAATTGGGAGAAGATTTTACATTATTTTTTGACGTAATGACGTTTTGACGTTATTTTTTGACGTTAAGTTAAACTATTTGGAGTCCATAAGAATCTCACACATTCAAAAATCGATTAAGCTTGTTTAAGTTTTTTTTTTCGAATATCAATTTTATCAATAAAATTACGGATTTTAGGACTCTTGACTTGTGTAAAAAATTTGAAATTTTTTACACATTTTAACACACTTATCGGCAGCTTTCCTAAATTTTTTCAAAATTTAAATAGCAATTGTATTAAAATACTAATTTAAATAATTCCCTGAAATAAACAACTAGTTTACATATAATCTACAAAAAGTATAGAATATATAATATTGTAGTGATCGATGTTTTATTTTAATATTCGTGTATAGTATATATTTAATTGTTAATGAATAAATTATTTATTTGTTGAATATATTAGGAAGAAAATAACAACGACGAATAAAATATACTAAACACGTAGTACTCGATAATTTATATGTAAAAGTGTGAGAAGGAAAGTTGGCAAAAGTTGGGCAATTTTTATGAATTTGCGAAATGATTATTTTCTACGCCACGTTCCGCACTCTATAAAGCACGGTAGAAGGAACAGAGGGTCCAGATCCGTGGAGAAAATGAAAACAGGAGATATATGCGAGAAGGTGAGACAATTTAAAAATAAGAGAAGAGAGGAAAGCAGAAGATGAGGCAGGGAAGTCGAAAGATCTCAAATAAATAAAGCGGGGAGAGAGAAAAGTTTGGAGTTTAAGAACGTGTGAATGTCCCGAGACTTTTTTTATCGTCGCTGAAGTTTGATCACAGGAGAATAAGGGTGGGGAAGACAGTGAAAGTGTCTTCGAAGGGCCTGACGTCGAATACATACGCATGTTTCCATAAATACATATACACATCCATGAAAAACTGAAAAAAAAAATTCTCGTCGTCAAGATATAAATAAGAAGAAAAAAGGAAAATCCGCAGACGACCCGAAACTTTAGCATTAACCAGATAAGTCTATATGAAAAGAACGAGAGAAAGAAAAGAAGAAAAAAAAAGAAAAACAGGAAAACGCGAAGAGACTTTTCATTCGTAGTGGACGTTTGACAAAAAATAAAAAAAAAAAGTAAAAAAAGTAGTGGAAGAAAAAGGAGCTCGTGTGTGCGCGGGTAAAAGAAAAGAAAAACGAGAGGGCGAGAGAGAGAGAGAGAGAGGGATGGCGCCACCCCTCTTTTATCCTCCTCCTCTCGCCGCCCCTTTTTTTCACCCCTTTTTCTTGCAATAAATCTGCTCGCGCGGGAATTAGTTTCGAGATAAAGAATAATATCGAGGCCCCTGGGCCGAAGTGACGTCAGAGGCAACTCTCGGTATTTATGACCGTGATAGTGTCAGTCGTGTGCCCGCTCGGAACTACCCCCTACAGCTAAGCACCCTTGTCTACCCCTCTGGCTCTCGCCGCGCCTTTTCTCCCCTCTTCCCTTTCCCCACCACCCCCTTCCTGCCCCATCCCCTCCCCCCCCGTTTCTCGTCCCTTTTTCCTATTTTACACGCGCCATCCTCCTTTTTTCTTTTCTCGTCTTCATCTCCCCATCTTCCTTCTTTTCTTCCACGCTCCACCCCTTCTCCCTCGGCACCAACCTCCCGGCTACGTCGCGGCTAAATTATTGGAAAATAGTTGCCTCCTGAAAAACCCTCCACCGCGGCTCTTCCCTGTTTTTATATTCAAGCCTCTCGTGTGCATTTGTATGTAGATTATATATTTATAGGATTCCTCTTTATCACTGGTGCACTTTTGGACATCGGATTTTGCACCCCACGAAACTCCCTCAGCATCCACCTTTTTTTTGTTTATCAACAAATTTGAGATCGTATTGCTTTTTTTTCTTTCGTGCTTTCTTGAGGAAGTTCTACTGGTTTACAGGGTCTACATGGTTTTTTAAATAGAATTTCGTCAAAATTTGCACAAATGTGATTTATTAACATGCACTGAGAGAAATCACGATAATGAATTATTTTTTACCATAAAGTGACAACTGTAGTTATTGTACTATATACAATCTAATATATTTTTATAGTTCAACGTAATATATAATGTATTTAGAATAGAATCTAAATAAAATGTAATTAGTTCAATAATAAATAATCTCATACTTTTCTCTCATTGTGAACTGTCGTGATAAGAATGCTGCACTTAGAAAGTACGAATTTCTCAAGAATTATGTAAAAATAACCACTGACATTTGAAATTTCTGTTTTTACATGTCTTTGCCAATTTTTATAAAAATTTTCTGCTCCAAATTTAAGGTATTTTGAATCGAAGATCGCTAATTTATTAATGCATTCTCTAGATATCGATTTTGTTCTTACGGTTTTGTTGCCTGATTTTTATCTTGCGATTTTCTTAAGTAACTACAGATATACATATTCGAGAAAATATTCAAAAATGTTTACTGTCCGGATCCGAAGAAATAGCTGCTGTTAGAAGTTTCAATTTTCTTCATAGTATTTATCATTAAATAAATTAAATCATAATGTACAAATATACTTTATCTCTATTTATGTCAATTTTTTATTTTATTTTTTAAATCTTTTTTAATGTTCTATGAACAATTTTCAGTAAAAAAATTTAGTTTTCATCTAATATTCAATGAAAATAAAAAATATATTTTTTCCTATATTTGGATCTTATTTCAGGCTTTTTTATCTGCAATTTGTTGTCCATGAATTATTCAACTTGACAATTGTATTGTAAGTTCATATTGAAATATAAATAATAAATTTTTGTATTGATAACATTTTTCAACTTTATGAAAAGAAAAGTAAAACTAGTCTTCCTTGCTTTTGCTCCCAATATTTAAAGAAAATGTTGGTATGAGGAAATCTGGTTTGTAATCTTACGTTCCAAATATTCCAAATATTTTACATACATGATGGTTAAATTCAAAGTACAGTACAGCTGAAATTTTAAGTGAATAGGTATACAGACAGAAATTTTGATTTGTAAATATAAACAAGGAAAATAAGATTTACACTAATTTGTCATTTACATACATTTTGGTATATTCATCATGACATGGGTTTTTACGTCACTAATTTGAAAATTAGAATCTTTTTTTGACTACCTACTTCCTATGACGTCAACAAATAAATGTTCTGATCTTATTTAAATTGAATTGGTCGCTGATAAATTTTGAGAAAATGGTTGAAAAAATGTATTCTCTGGAACCAAAAGTTTGAAACGAATATTTTTTTATTCCTGCGTGGGTTTCAAAGTGCCATCAATTTTTTTTCCTTCAAATCCCTGCAGACCTTTCGTATAATTTTATGAACTTTCTCGAAGGGAGATGATCTTTCGATTCTCGTCACAGAACCAATTTTCCATGTCGCATTTTACATATGTAATATTTTTGTACGAGTCGATTTCCAACTTACAAAAAACTGATAAGAAAATTTATCGAGTTATTACAAATCGTATTTATTAACTTTTTTGAGAAGAAAAAAATTAAGCTTAAAAAAATTATATAAAAAATTAAATATAATTTTTTAAATGATAAACATAAGGAGAGAAACAAAATTTAATATAATGTATAAGCGCAAGGACAGCAATTTACAGACGTAAATCGTCACTTAATGTACCAACCCATCTGTTGTCTAGTAAACATTAGGGTGAATTACGCTCTTGCACAATGATACCCTGGGGATCAAAATAAAATAACCGCATCTCAGACACAGTGAAGCACCCTAACACGACGACAGAACCTCCATTTAAGAAAATTCTTCTTAATCAACCATATGCATGCACAATAACGAAAAAAATGTAAATCGAAATTACCACTGAGGTCAGTAATAATATTTAAATCATTTAATAAATAGAATATTTCAAGTGAAATTTTATAATCAATCAATTTTTAGTTAAATTATCATTTTACTGGATTATTAATCACTGAAGAATATTTTTTATCACATGCACACGGTATTCTCACACGTATATATTTTTAGAGCGTATGAATGCAAATGAAGTGCAAAGAAACTTAAAAAAAATAGCAATTGTTGGATTTTGTTCATGAATTAATGCATCCCAAATAGTTGCATAATTAATATTTCATTATTAAAAACTCCATTTAAAAAAAAACATAAATTTGTAAAAAATACTTAAAATTTTGATATAATAATAATAATGAGATTAAATAATGTATAAAATTAGGTGTATGTACTCGGTATCGCTAGTTGTTGATACATAAAAGTAAATGTTTGAATCAATGTACATGAATGTGTGCGGTTGAAAATGACACTTGGCACGGTGGATCGAAAATACCGGATGTGGATGCTTGTATAGATATAGGAGCAGATGGGCAATTGCACATTTGATTTGGCCAATTGGCCGCTACGGGTGGTCCCATGCCCCGCCACCTCAGGGGGTTGAATCCACCCTCGATCTCTCGCGGGCATCATGCACGCTCAGATATATCCCGATGGCAACCACAGCACCGTGTCCTATAAAAAGTTTATGCGGACCATCTTAATCATGCTTCCTAGATCCCCTGCTGACAGCATGCTGACAAGTGTATTATACACCAACTCGGTGATCTCATCCTTATCCAACATCTTATTATTTATCGCTTATACGTATTCATCAAATTTACTCAATGTCTTATTTTTCGCTAATTATATTCAAGGTCGACCCGATCTTAGGTGCATTTGATTCTTTAATATGTTTAGATTATTTATAAAATGTGTATTCTTGAATCCACAAAGTGTGAGATTTGGTTTTTTAGTTATCTCAAAGTTATTAAGATGCAAATGTTTGCAATCGTCAAGCAACAGTCACAATGATGAATACTAGAGCCATGAATTATTGAACTGGGTAATCATCGGTACAAGCCCTTTACCAGTTTTATAAAATGCTTTCAGACTGACTGTTTTAGAAAAATCGAAAAAGTATTTCAATTTTCATTCGAATCAACAAATTATGTTTAATTTGAATCAAAACAGAATTCATGGAGAATGAATTTTACTGGAGTCTTTTAAGATTCCATGCTCTAGTCAATGAGATTATATATGGAAAGCTTGAAAATCGTTCATTCAATTGCAGAGTTCAAATTGACAATTTTTTTTAAAGGCAATCAAAACACTTTAAAATATTATAAAGAAAAAACTATAATCGATTCGAAATGACACATTCACATGAGTTACATACATATATTGCCAAAAAGGTAGCGAGTTTTAAGAACTACATATAAAAAGCCCTTGTCTTTGACTTCGAATTAAAAAAAGATAGCCGTATTCATATTGCAATAGAAATTCACTTACTCCCAAAAACAGTATTCGTACTGTAAAAATAAGAGGCAAGTATATTTAAAGGTTGCATCGTTGTTTAAATAAATTGATGAAAAGTACTTGAGATCAGAACACTTGACGAGTTCAATTATAAAAGTGTTTGTTATCATGGTAATAAGTTTAAAAAAGTCAACAATTATATTCTGGCCCAAAGTATTTTTCATCAATTTTTCTTTAACAGTTAAGTGACCTGTAAATAAACTTCACTTATTTTTTACAATACGAATACTGTTTTTGGGTCTATTTGATTTATTTTTGTTAAACTTTCGATAGATTCATGAATATCGTTTAAGATTTTTTTTAAACGCTAATTAATAATGATGTTTTGTCAATAGCTATACCAATATCCATGGTTTGGATAGCAAAATAATTTTATATGAAGGCAGTTGAAAAAAGGTACATATTGGCACACTTTATTCGTATACGTCACTTAGAAAGCACCACTTTGCATTGTACAACTGTACACTTTGCATTATACAACCAATTTGGTTGATCCAAAAAAATTTTTGCTTCGACACGTTCAACGATATTTTTGCAAATTTAACTAAATTCTTTGTCGATTTAACTGAAGTTTAAGTATTTTAATAAATAATATATTTCTTACCTATAAATCTATTTTCAATGTAATGAATTCCAATTAAAACTGACCTACATCTTAAAACAGACCTACAATTACCCCAACAACCAAAATTTGATTGACCAGCAGGTGAAGTTCCAAATTTTGTAACAGACGCACCAATATAAAAATGGATAAAATGAAGATAAATATGGATCTGGTTGAATCAAAGTATAACTTCAAGAGGTGTAGAATTAACATCTTGTTAGTAGATCACCAAAAGATCATGGATTTAGATCTTTATCCAGAAAGATGAAGTGAATGTATAAGGTATCAGCGACAGGCAGGGTCAATAATGTGTGTGGACATATATCGTGGATAATTCGAAATGGGAAAGGATCGCAGGGACATTAGTGCAGTCCAGGTACATCAGTATATACGTGCGTGTATTTATGCACAAGGCATAAGAGGTGGTTGGTAGCGTCGGATACGAATTATCGACGATTACGCGTTTCATTGAAGCTCAATGTTGCCGAGTAGCAGGTGCTCTCTCACCGTTGGGACCTCTTCCTCCCTCTAATTTACCCAAATAACGATCAGCCAGAGCCGTCGACGAATTTCAATATCTATACGCACCCGGGCATCCGGGCGAATAGAATATTTATAGTCAACGTATCGAGTGGCAATCGAGAAACCGATTGGGAATTCTCCCTCTCTACTGGAGACTCGCCGCGGCACAGCCATGGAAACTAAGATCTAATAAAGCGACAAATCAGTTTAACTGCCTCGTTCCGTTCCCTCGTAACGCACACGGTAAACGAAGCTCGCAGAGACCTCTTGCACGCTCGTCGTTTGCACAATTTCTCTATCAAGCCCTCTCTCGCCCTCCGCTTCGCGTCCATATATAATTACGCGTGTACACGCGCCTTACAAAGCGTATCGGCCAAACATCCCCGAACATGCTACAAGAGAATGGACAATGAACAAACGCACTTCCGGTTTAATGCGAGAAACAGCCTCGTAACCGAACGGTTTATTCGCCGAGCGAGTCACGTAAGGGCGGACGATCGTCAGCGATTCCCTTGGCTATCTCGTCACTATGACTCTCAATACCACCTCTGTGTAAACTCGCCGGACAATCGGGCTCGATTTCAGTGATTTGCAGGGACACAAATCCTATACCGAAATCGGTATACACCAAAATTGTAATCAGAAATCCAGAATATGCGTTCATACGTCTCTCCGCGTGTATGCCGACGCGATTCGAGTCTATTATTTCACGAATAATGTTCAAAGCGCTGAAATTCTCGGTTCTTTTTATCGCTTTATCCAATCGTCCCTGCCGATCTTCCTCTGTATCATTTACTCGTTTCTATACCGCTTTTATGGCTCACGCATGAACGACGTTTCCAGGAAATTGTTATTTCATGGGTTTTGTATATGTACATATTTATATTGTATATATATACTTTTGTATTATGTAAGATAAACTTTTTAATACACCAATATTTAAAGAGTGTCTCATTCCACTTTTTTATTTATTTTGGGAATGTTTAAACAAAAAATTTGCTTCGTATTCTATTTTAAATTACTTTATGATATGTTGTACTTTTAAATAATATTTAGAGTGAACGTCAAGTACTGATTCTAGGAAAAGTATACTTATTTGCCTGGGAATAAATAATTAAAAAATTTATATTGGAATAATGTTTCAATGAGAAACTATCGTTTAACTTTTGGTACATACGTCACGTGCAGAGATAAAGTCAACACTCTGGATTGTCGAGATCTCTCGAGCATGAAAATTAATATTTTCAATCGGTTTTTTAGGTATTTTGTAGAAAATTTTATCAGTTTTCGAATAAGCCTATAGTCTCATCGAGATGAGATTAAAATTACAAAAATGGCAGCGATTTTTCGAAAAAGTGCATTTTTGTCGAAATAAGAAATCAGAATTTCGGGAAAAAGTTATAAAGATCTATCGAATAAACAAACAATAGGGTAAATAGAGTGAAGGCACAACTTATCACGAATCCAATGATCACATGCTGGCCTCTGTGAGTTAATTGGCACCGGATTAACAGTGCATTTTGTTTTGCAAACCATAATCAGTTCTATTGTACTCGAAATTAATGTAAAACATGACTTTTGGTAAAATTTTAATCTTACGGTTACGGTTTGAAAAATCCAAACACATATTAATTTTTCAAAGTAAAAATGTTCTTCATCTCTCATAAGAGCACACTGCAAAAGTTGTAATTTCTCACAATTTACTATATATCTTCTTATAATTCATTATTATTTATTACAATTTCTTATATTTCGCAATTTTACTAATCATAGTAAACATATGACTCACCTTGATAATCATTAATTTGGATTATATTGCTTTTTGATCAATTTTCAAAGATCGCTCTTTTCAATAAACTGAAACTCCCAAGTCACTCGGTACGTGATATAAACTGAGAGAGAAACACTTATCGATATTATCATAATAAGACAATCACCTCAGTGAAAAACAGAGAAAGAGAGATCCTGATAAACTTGAATGATTATTTCTCATCGCGCAGATTATAATCGATAATAAAATCTGATCGCTGCACGTATGTGTGCATGTAGATAAAACAAATAGATGGAGATTGACCGCGATCTGGGAGTGGATTTTGATGAATGCAAATGGGTATACGGACATAATATGTAGATCAGTCGCGTATTCCTGCTAATCATATAATATCAGATGCACAATCTCTCTCTCTCTCTCTCTCTCTCTCTTTCTCCCTCTTTCCCTCCGTTCGACTCTGACGGGGAGAAAACTGCGATACAGCGGCTGACACAATATTAACGTGTCACGTGGTATCTGACGAACGAGTGGGAGTGTGCGAGCTTCGTTGGATGCTGCGCGAGGCGCGCTTACGCTTCGCGAGCGAGATCTCTTCCTCCAGAAATTAATTGAAGCGTATTTATGAGCTCAGGATCTCCCGGTGCGCGCGCGCGCGCGCTCACCGTTTCGAGCTCTCGATGATTCTCTCCGCGGGAGAGGATAAGACTTTTCCTCTTATCGAAAGCCGCGTTGATGTAAGAGGGAGAGAGGGAGAGATTGAGGTAATTGAAACGCGAGGTGGCGTTCGCGCTTCCGAACGCATACCAACCCGAAGATAAGCCAGACGCGATTGCCACCGCGAGAGTTATGAGACGACATTACAATGCCCTCTACTCTGCGTCAACCGCAAATTAATTTCATCCTCTTCTCTCGCCCGCCCCCAACTCCCTTTTCAAAATTCTCCTCTTCGTATATATATATAGTTCTATATATTTGACATCACTATTAGACTGCGTGCAGATCTAGCCTCTTATTCTGATTATAATACACGGAGAGAAAAAGTCCGAAAAAAATTACCATGCTGTTTTTATAAAGCTTGTGCGGCAAACGACATGTATAGGAAATTTTCTGAAAAATCTTGGAAAAATTGCGCTAAAGCGTTAGAAATTTTACCGTGCTGCACGGAAATTTTGTGAAGAATCATGGAAAAATTGGTCTAAAGCGTTAGAATTTTTATATACCGGTCGCTTTTTCCTCTTCGACATGTTTCAATTGATATTTTTCGATTTTTCTATATATTGACGCATATTTCATATAACCTCGCATAATACGCTCTATTCCTATTAATTGATTATAGGCTTTATATGTATTTTTTAAATAGGATATTTGATTTAATAAGCTTTTAAAATTAAAAAAAAATTTCAAAAAATTTTACGAATACTTTTTGAGAATACTGGGTCTTGTACAGACCCATGAAATTTTCAATTAGCGATGTCTTACCTTTCTCGTGACGAAATCAGCTTTATGAAGGGTGATTCATGGAGATGATATGTGAAGCTCCCTAATTTTCTGCTCGCAATATGTTCCTTGAGCGTCGCACTTTATTCACCACCACACCTCACGAAACTCAATATTTTTGTATTTGTTTTAATCAAGTTAAAAAACGCGGACTATTGAATATATATGGGTAAATGAAAATATATAGGATTAATAATTTATGGTGAAAAATCTAATTATTCGAAGCAAAATCGATATTAAAAAACTTTTCGTTCGAATTTAAAAGACTGCATATGCTTAATGTAATGGAAAATATACTGTGTAGAATAAAATACCGAAATGGAGATTATTTTCATCAATTGGATACTTTCATCCTCACCGACATTTTTTAAAAGTATTTCGAAACGATATTATGAATTTGAAACACTAAACTATTCACTTTTCGTATGATTGAAAATTACATTGGTACTAACACTCGATTGAACTTGTCGAACTATTTCTACAAAATATTTTTCGGTAACGAACGACTTTGCAAGACCCGACACGTTTTACCCCAACACTTTATACCGGCCTACTGATCCAAATTCAGTCGAAAATCCGAACAATCGAGCCCGCGTCCGGTTTTTCCCTCGACCTCGACGAATCATCATGAATAAACAATAGTCGAGATATTCTCGGAAATTTGAAAATTTTTTCCTCGTTACGCTCGACGAATTTATTTCTTTTTTTTTATGTTTACGATCCCCGAAGTATTCAGGTATATTTGTCCACATCCGAAACTCCTTCGTTAAATATGTATATACTTGAAATTCGCAAAATATTTAGAATTAATTTCTTTTTTTCGATTTTTGAAGCACAAGCAAAAACCCACCTGCTTTTTCCTTCTCGATATGTTTGAATTGATATTTTGCTGCTCTTCTATAGGCGCATACTTCATAAACAATATCACATTATGCGCTGTGTTCGAATTAATCGATTAGAGACTTTTTTTGACATATTGAAATTGATATTTTGCTATTCTTCTAGGCGCATTCTTCATGCAACTTCGCATATAATGCGCTCTATTCCGATTAATTGATTAGAGTTTTTATCTCTTTTTTAATATAAGATACATCCGCACTGAGATTTTGCAAAAGTATTTTGAAACGATATAATAAATTAGAAACACACTAAACTATTCACTTTTCGTATGATTGAAAATACTGGAACTGACACTCAATTGATTTTGTCGAATTTCTATGAAATATTTTTCGATAACGAACTATACCTGGCGAGACCCGACACGTCCTACCCCGACACTTTATAACAGCCTACTGATTCCAAATTGCATCATAAAATCGAATAATCAAGACCTTGTTCGGTTTTTCAACTCGACCTCGACCGATCACCATGGAAACAATTAATGACCAAAAGAGATTAACGGAAATTTGAAAATTTTTTTTCCTCGTTACGCTCGACGAATTTTCTCTCCTTTTTTTAAATGTTTATGATCCCCGAGCAATTCAGGTATATTCGTCTAAATATATATTTGATATAAATAATAGAAAATTGTGTAACAAGTTTTTTTCACCTGAGACCTGAGAAAATTTAGCATGTTCGAGGGCCTCCAGTCTGATTTTCAGAGAATCGAAAATAGGAAAATCTCAAAATTTTAAGCGATGATACTTTTCGTGTCCTTGACGATATCGACTTCATAATAATTCCTGAAAATTTTTGCAAGACGAAATTAATGATACAAACATCAAGGTCATTATTTCCAAAGCAGCGCACGTTGAATTTTTTTTTAATGAGTAGAAATTAGCCAAAAATTAATGCGCTCTGCATAATGCACTTTATCTTGATGAATTCATTAGAGGCCTCATGTCTTTTTTAATATAAAATAGAATAGGATACTACAATTTTTATAGCTATATAACTTTGATAAGTTGTCTGTCTATGTATTTTATATTGCTGACGTCTCGAGTGTGTGTTAATTTTTATTCATTATCTGAAGATAACAAAGATGTACATTTTTCAATTGAAGTTTGTGGAGAAACGTTTATTCTCTGTTGTGCCAATGAAATTGCGAAGGGCTCTTTCACGGGCGAGGATGTGTGGGAAAATAGCCAAATCGAGTAAAGACTCCGACTCAGAAGTTTTATACGAAAAATAAACTATATATTTATTTGGCAAAAGTCAAAGTACTAGACACTAAGTACAGCTTTCGCTTTGCCTACACTGAGAACATATTTATATAGTTGAAAAATATTTAGTTGAAAATATTTCGTTGAAACAACACTTGTTTATTTGAAATAATTAAACTTCAATTAAATCAACCAAGTATTTAGTTCAATTTGCAAAATAATATCGTTGAACGTATTGAAACAAATATTTTGTTGAATCAACCAAATTTCGTTTTCAGTGTAGAGACCTATCCTCAGTGGGACAGAGTAACAGCCTACTCTGTCAAATTTTGAAGACTGAAAGACCGACACCTTCGACACCTTCGCTTTTATAGTCAAAAAGGCAAATACGTTGCAAAAACGTCATTAACGTATGCCCCGAGCTCGTACGAGGAGCATTAACCTGCAATTCTGCAATAAGTTTGAACTTTGGATTTTTTCTTGGAACTATCTAATTGCGATGTCATCGCTTTCGTTATGTCGAAATTTCATTGCACGACAATTTCATTAACACTTATATATGCTAAAAACCGTAATTTCAAAACAAAAATTCTCTGTTTTGTTTAAAAAAATTATTTTTAATCATTTAAAAAAGAATTAGGCCATTCTGAAGATTTTTATTTCGTGCAAGGAATACCTTAAGAAAGTTTACTATACGTGAAAAAATAGCATATATTATTTGAAAGAGTGTATAATATATAAAAAGGAAAAAAATAATATTCTTTCTAACGGTGTCGTTTTCTTAAACGACGTCATTTCCCAAACTATATAAAACATACAAGAAGAAATCAAGTCTAGAGAAAAATATGTGTAAGCTAATACTCAAACAAATTGCAAATCAAGTGCAAAAAAGTGTGTAAAATTTAAAAATATTTGTTATTATTTTTATTGTACAAAATACAAAATAATGTTACATTTTATATTGCTTATTTTAATTACATTTTATTGCAGGATATAAGATACGACATAAATAATATAAAATTTTAATAAAAACAACATATTATTTGAAAGAATGTAAAATATGAAAAGGAAAGAAAATAATATTCTTTCAAACGGTGTCGTTTTCTTAAATGACGTCATTTGACAGACTATATATGAAGTACATACAAGAAAAGAAATCAGGTCTAGAAAAAAATGTGTGTAAGCTGATTTGAAATTGAAAAGTCGTTCCCTCTTATCGCTGTCTGGTTCTCGTTCATCATACGTCCTCCATAAGTCTCGATTTTCGTGACTCGACAATGAAAAAACGTGAAGAAGTCGTTGATGAGGCAATGCGAGATGAGACTTGACAAGAGACACGGAGTACTCGCACACATTGTTCAACGATCGAGGAGTTTTGTTGTTCGGTATATATAGCTCTATTTTATAGACTAGCAATAAGGTAGACGATGAGTGAAGAAGAAAAAGGAAGGGAGAGGGTGGGAGGGAGGGAGAAGAAAGAGAAAGAGAGAGAGAGAGAGAAGAATGTGACACTCGAGGTTTTCACATGCTCGTCGTCTCGGGTCTCATCAGCCCACTCGAGGCAACGAGGCCGTTTTTTCCCCTCCCAACGTAATAATAATAAGAGCGACGAAAAAAGCGACGAGATCCAGATAAATCCTGAAGAGAAATTTCGCTCGAGGTAACCTGCTCTATCGACATCTCACCGAGCTTCCAGCTCTCTTATTCCATAGTGGATTTCCAAATGGCATAATATGTGTGCGCTTCGCATCAAGACTCGTATTTAGCCCTCTTCGTTCCACACAAGCAACATGTCTGCCGTTTCGCCCGCTCTCGATCCATTTCCTCGACGTGATCACCTCTTTTATACGCTCTGAATCAAAATTCTTGTATATCTTTTACTTTCAATCAGAGGATAGAGCTTTCGTCAAATTTTTTTCGCAGAGCATGAGAAAAAATGGTTTTTAAAGATCATCTTTACGTTAAGGTGTGTTTCGGTTCACGTAACGAAATGATAATAATTTGCTCAAGTTTGGAGAGGATTTTTTTTTAGAATTTTTTAGAATAACGTAACTATACGATTTTTTTTAGAATTTTCGTCTATGTATTTTCCGATTGATTGTGATTTTTAGACAATACATTATTCCGTAAGAACGTAATTTTAACACTCGATTACTCGAAAGCAATGTAGACGATTTTTTCTGAATTTATAGAAATTTATTACATATATAATAAATAATAATTCTGTTCCTGTTTATTAAAAAATCGATAAAATAAACTTTTTACTAATTTGACAAACTTCCATTTGCCCATTTTCATTTGTCACTTATTCAACATAATGGTAGTACGTTAACTCTACTCTTTACTTCTCTACTCTTAACATTATTTTTTCGTATTTCATCTTGAATATGGCTGCTATTAAAAAAATGGACTATTTTGGAATAAATTTACTCAAAAAAAAACTCTTCTGCAGTTATAAAAAGGCAAATTTAGCTTAAAATATGGTCTTGAGTAGAGAAGTGAAGAGAAGAGTTAACGTACTGCCCGACACAATCAGATATCGAATACACAATTAAATAAATAATAAATAAAAATCTAATTATTGCTATTTATTATATGACATTATTTTATATAATAAAATAATTTTCTGCCAGGTGTATTATTCTCGATAACTTTGATAAAAATATTGGGAAGAGATGAGATTGGGAAATTGCACAAAAGATAATCGCGACGATCATCTGCTCTGGAAATGCGTTTGCGGAAGCGAAGAGATAGACGTAAAGAAAAATATAAAAGGATTCGGAGCAAAATTCTCTTTTGAGAAAGACACAACCGTTAAATGTCGCTGTCCGAACAATCTTTTCGCGATGTTCGCTTGTGCGTATGCACGTATATGCCGGATCGTGTGCGTTTGGCGCAATCCTATAGAATGCCTTTCCCACGGGATTCTTTCACGTTTCGCGCGCGCTCGTTGCCTTTCCTCCTGCTTCAACCTCATCACCGCACGTGCTTCTTTCACCATCATTAAGTTCTTCCAGAATCCCGAAAACTTCCTCATCTTTTACTTTTACATTTGCTATACATATGAGGGTGTCCGTTATTTACCAAGTTGGTTATTTTGGCTTGGATTCGGGCTAAATCTTTAGTTTTGGTCCTACAATGAATTTTGAAAAAAAACCCCCCTCCGATGCCGGGAAAGTCTGCCTAAATGACGATACTTTTTCCAT
>JAPYYW010001135.1:0-33671 GCA_030522545.1 Cremastinae sp. A BG-2022a
ATAATTATTCGGGGCGAAATCAAAGAATTCATATTGAAAAATTCAAAAAACTGATCGGAAAGTCAATTTTTTCGATTTTTCAATATAAATTCTTATATTTCGTCCCAATTAATTATTATATTTGTTATCTACAGGAAATTTCCGATCGAATAGGCTCTTAAAATCGAAAAAAGAAATTTTCAAAAAATTTGGTGGGTCACACTGGGTCTTGTAGACCCATGAAAATTTCAATTATAGCGATATTTTTACTTTCTCTTGACCAAATCAACTTTGTTAGAAGTGATTCTTAAAGTTTTTTTACAAAACGAAGCGAATGGCGTTGGAATTATATTAATTCATCAATTTTTCAAAAAGTTTTGTCACTCGTTGAAGATTTTAAAAAATCTATATATAATTTTAATTAATTATAATTGTAATTTAATTATAATTCGTAATCTAATTTTCAAAAGAGATATATACATATAGTTTATGCATAAAAATTATTTTTCAACGATTCGTAAATATTTATAATCATTACTTTAAGTATAATTCTATAATGCGAATGAGAGTTCGCGAAAGATGAAGGTGTTTGATAGAATCGTAAGGACGAGGGGTTAACCCGAGGTAGAAAACGAGGAGGATCAAGGGTGGGCCGAGAGTGTCGAGTTCCTTCGCACCATCCGATTATGATAAGACATCGTGTACACGCGATTATGTGTTTCGAAGTTGCGGAGTGAGGGAAAGAGAAAGATCAGGGTGGCTGGAATTGAATTTTCGACGGAGGGAGGCTCGAATAATACGCGCTGATAAATACACCCGACGTTCGCACCAACACATGTATACGGCACATTTTGCAAGGTTACATCATTGGCGATGATTCGGCCGATAGTGGCATGAAAGGCTCGGCGAGATAAAGAAAATTCGAGGGAGGAAGACCGTCGCGAAAAAAAGGAATCCCTAGCAAGTTTCTCGTGCAAATTTGTTTTTCGGCTCGACTAGTTGACTCTCCAAAGAAGATCAGGAAGCATTTTTCGTTTGTTTTTCTTGAAATCAAAACAATCGGGGTCTCAGCAACACGAGTGAATCGTTGGCGTCGATGGGTATGCCACGTGCATACAAAAATAAAATGGGAAACAGCGGGATAACACTTTCGGGCGTTTATGGTCACTTTTCAGGAAATGGATCCAGGCCAAAGATACGGACAGTCCAGACAGAAAGTAATAAAGACAATATACAATATATACCTGATTTCCGAAGGGTTCGTGCCCTTAAGCCGACCTGTCGCCATAGACAAAGATGTCCCGTCGGCGTAATTGCGAATTTCCTTGTCGCCTTAGACTGGCGTCGTCTGGACGCCATCCATTATACGATTTCTAATGACATATCGAATTGCCCTCTTCTGCATTTTCCATTTGCATTAAGTATTTCCAAAAATCCATCGGCTTTTATTATTTACCTTGCAGGCGTGTTCAACAGCTATTATTACATATAAGCAGTATCATCCATTATTTCCGGAGGACAAAGAGAGGTACAAAAATCCGTTATAAGCTTGCTGAGTAATATCGGAAGGAGAGCAACCACTGTAACGTTCTTTTACTCTCTCAAAGAACAGAAATGTGAAAAATCTCAAAATCATATTATTTAGATTATATTATTGCATTAACCCTTCTAATACACATCCATTTTTTCAAACAAAGAATACACAGTGTATCAATTTCACCCAACACAATTATGAGCGTTGCTACTTAATCACTTATGTTATTAGTTACCTCAATAATGATTTTAGAATATACGTATATTAGTGAATTTATTTATATGAAAAGCTAATATACAGATTATAGTGATGAAATTCTTTATTTACTCTTGAAAATATTATACAATACATGTCAAATGAAATTTATGGAAAAAAATTAAATTTTACTAAATAAACTGAATATTTATTGAGAAAAACCATTTTTTTTATTTATTCAAAAAAATCTTACCGAAACCGTAACAAACAAAATAAAAAAAGAATCTCATATGGAAAAAAAATAGTATCAGTTTTTCTTGAATTTTAAAATTTTTCAATTTTTCCTTTTATAAGAATCTGATTCTAAAGTGACGCACCTATACTAATAAACAGCATTTTATTTTTATTTATCTAGCTAAATTAATGGATTTGTCATTATTGAAGTATTAAGAAAAATTCTGAAAAAAATGTATGTTACAAAAAGGTGTTTTTCAAATGTTTAATACTATATAGCGACAACATGTCCGCTATACGCTGCCGCTTTTTTTGATGGG
This sequence comes from Cremastinae sp. A BG-2022a, assembly GCA_030522545.1. Classification (NCBI taxonomy): domain Eukaryota; kingdom Metazoa; phylum Arthropoda; class Insecta; order Hymenoptera; family Ichneumonidae; species Cremastinae sp. A BG-2022a. The sequence goes on from JAPYYW010001135.1 coordinate 2,263, forward strand.
TTCGAATTGATATTTTGCTGCTCTCCTAAGCGCTCACTTCACAAAACTTCACATAATACTCTCTATTTCGATTAATTGATTAGAGGTTTAATCACTTTTTTAATATAGGATACATCCGCACCGACATTATTTTAAAAAATATTTTGAAACGATATTATAAATCAGAAACAGTAAATTATTCACTTTCCGTTTGATTGAAAATTACACTGGAACTAACACTCAATTGAATCTGTCGAATTATTTCTACAAAGTATTTTTCGGTGACGAACTACCTGGCGAGACCCGACACGTCTTACCCCGACACTTAATCACCGGCCTACTGATTCCAAATTCAATCGAAGATCCAAACAATTAAGACTATGTTTTCGGTTTTTCACTCGATCTCGACCTATCATTATGGAAACAATAATGACCAAGGGATTAACGAAAATTTGAAATTTTTTTTCCTCATTACGCTTGACGAATGTTTACTCTTTTTTTTATGTTTACGATCTCCGAACTATTCAGGTATATCTATCCAAGTATATTAGATATAAATAATAGAAAATTGTGTTACAAGTTTTTTTTTCACATGAACTGAGAAAATTTAGCGTGTTCGAGGATCTCCAGCCTGATTTTTCGTGAATCGAAAATATAGGATAAATCTCATAATTTCAAGTGGCGATACCTTTTCGTGTCCCTGACGATATCGACTTCATAATAGGTAATTTCTGAAAATTTTTGCAAGACGAAGTGAATGATTTAAACATCAAGGTAATTATTTTCAAAGCAGTGCACGTTGAATTTTTTTTAGTGAGTAGAAATTAACCAAAAGTTAATGCGCTCTATTCCGAAAAATTGATTAGAGGCCTCATGTCTTTTTTAATATAGGATTTTATACTAAAAATTAATAATGGTGTTCTTAGAACAAAGTAAATCAAAAGCAATCTCTTTAGTGTGCCTTAACAAAATTTATTTCGCTATAAGTGATAAAAGTACTTTTTCTTTATAAAAATCAATTTACTTGACGACGAATAAATTAATTAAATATATTTTTTGACATGCATATATGGAGGTATAGTTCAGATTTTTTAATATTCCAAAAAAGCGTCAGCTCTGCTAATTTTTAAGCTGACGATGCCTCAGATATGTATATGCCACATGATACGTAAGTGTGTGCGTGTGTGCGTGTGCGCGTGTGCGTGTGTGAGAGAGAGAGAGAGAAAGAGAGAGATAGCTGCAAAACGGGATTACGTCTATAAACTATTGATATTTCTACAAAATTCGATAGTCAGCCCATTTTTACCAAGAATCTACGTGGACTGGCATAATATTATATTCTTATCGACAAAATTTTTATATATTTAAGCAATTTTCGTTTTCAAAATAACGGAGTAACAAAAATAAATTAGTCTCGGGGAAAATTAACCCGAAAATTTTGACCATGGGGAATCGAATCGCGATGAAAATGATTCCTTTCGTGCATTTTCAAGAATTAAGAGTAAACACAAGTGTCTGGAAGTTGAGGAAAGCAAATCGGTATATAAGGACTTCTTAAGGAAAATCAATCGATAAGAACTTGATGAAAATCAGTCGACAAAAACTTGAGGAAAATAAGTCGACAGGGACTTGAGGAAAGTCGATACAATTTTTTTAAAATGTTCGAGGATTCCGATTGCTGTGTTTGATAAATGGAACGCAAGGAGCGATCCGATTTTAACAATGTGTCGAGGTATACTACAGCAAATTTGTAAGCGGACGAGAATAAAAACAGCGTCGCCGTTCCATTATGCGATATACAAGTTGGAGTGTACGACGTCGTGGAGAGAGCGGGCAAAAGTGACATCCAACTGATTTCGTATTCAGCAAACTTCTATTATAAGATTGCGAACTTTTTTCCTCCGGTCCGAGTTTAGGGAAGGTGCGCGAGGTAAGAGAAATCGAAAGGAGGAAGCAAAATAGACGTTGGCCGTCGACGTACAGGGGAAGTTGGCGGGAGAGGAGAAAGTTGCTCGGAGAAAAGCGAATAAGAAGTGAGAAGGGGGTAAAGAATATCGAGATAGGGTGGATCGTCGTTGAAGGGTGACTATGACGCGACGCGTCAACCACCCTTGACGCCGGACTCTCCCTTCAGCTCTCTCTCTCGCTCTCGCCCACGACAAACTCGAAATAACTTCCACCAAAGTTTAACCTCTGAAGTATAAAAGTATGTGGGAATATGCCCTTTTCTATCTGCCATCGTGAATCTCCGCTGTACAAATAACGTGGGCGAGGTGAAAAGAGGAAAGAGGCCGTCGAGGAAGAGAAAGGCCGAGAGGAACAGGAGGAGAACTTTCCTTCCCGATAAAAACACGTCATATCCGCCGTCATGGCGAGCTTTTCGCTCTCCCGATGTGACGAGAAGCCGAAAGTTTCGATTCGTGATAAAAGTAAATCATGAAAAATCTTCTTTTCTACAATATTCACAAAATATTTCGTGCGTGCTGCATATAATTTGCGTATTATAGGTGTCATATTAAACATTTGTATTTTCTTTTATTCGAATAAAATAAGATATAGAATAATTATATAATAAAGTATAGTCTTCTTTACATGTATATTGTATTATAAATTAAAAAAATAAAACGATAAAAATTATACACTAAAACCTCCCATAAGTCATACAGTTGGAACGGAGAAACCTCTCTTAAGTCATATTTCCCCTTTTCCTCCACTGACGTTCCAAAAATTCGACTACGCATGCGTATTGACGCAATACATTAGTTTTACATTCGTATAGAGGGGACAAAGCCGTCGGAGAAAATACGAAAAATGAAAGGTTCGAAATATGACTTATGGGAGGTTTCAGTGACAATAAGCTCATCAGTTGTTGGCCAATCAGCTACAAATATATATTATAGCGCCATTTTCTTCCAAAAGGAAGAAGATGGAACTCTAAAATGTTTGCTTCAATTCGCTGTTCAAAAAAGTGGAAAAATTTTACTATAATTTTTAGCACTTGTATCGCATAGATTTGTATGTTTCAAAAAATGGTTTTTTGACGCATCATTTTTGATACTTAATTATTTGCGTTTGTTCAAAACTTTTCAAAGTGCTATCACTTTTTAAAATGTAATTAAGGTATCAACTTTATTCTGCTAAATTCCCTCTTCGAAAACTCAAAATAAAACCAATTTATAGATAAATGTTCGATTAAATAAGATTTTTTGAACCTCATTTAAATAAGATTCTATAATTAATTTAAAAAATTGTTGTCTTGTATATAGAAAAATATTTTTAAAATTATCAAGGTACGATATTCGCGATAAAAACGTAAGAAAAAACTGGTTTTTACGATAAAAATAAAAGAATTTGTATAGACTTTTCCTCAATGTCTTTCACTCGTTCCCTCTATTTTGTCTGCTCTAATAAACGCATACATATACATACACACTCGACAATATATTCGCCTACAATGCGCAGACGATCCAAACGACGAAAAATAATCCATGGCGCCATACTCTGTCTCTATCTATAGTACGAAATTAACTTTTTGCTTTGTCATTGGCCAACGCGTTGTATAGTTCCCTTTTCTTTTATACATATCAAAGAAGTTGTAAATGTCATTTCTGCGCCTAATGAATTTTTAGTTTGAAATTTAGTGAAATTTACAACACATGAAGCGAAATACTCCACCGATTAAGGAGGGACCAATGATTATCGGTTGATCGGGGAACAAGGCGTACCACATTTTCTCATTTATCTTCGTGTCGCGTTTCCCCGAAAAAAAAATAATCAAACAAACAAACGAGAGCGAGAGGGAACTTCCTCGGGGAATTCGCAATCCAGGAGGATTTCTTCGGTATAAGAACGGGATTTATCCTCCGGTGGCTTTTCCTCTCTCGCGGGACTCGTGTACGCGAGTGCGCCGTTTAAACGCACGAGCCGGAGCAAAGCGGGAGCGTCCTCTTATTCTCCTTCTCGCTGGCGAGATCACCCTCGCACCCCCGTAACATATGCTTTTATCTAAATTAAACACAGTGTCGGCGCGATTTTCATTTCCTGCGGCGGTGAGAGCCCGCACGGCGAACAGCCGCACACCGATGTTATCCGCGCTCGGTGCGAGAGAATAAGCACCGGGCTAACGCTTGCCACGGAGCTTTTCCCGACCCTCCTCCTCCGTATCGATCCTGACAAACGGAAAGACGACTTCCTTGGGTCTCACCTCGCGAAAGATGCGACCTTATGCCCGGCAGCCACGTAGTTCGCCTCTCTCCCCGTGTTTTCCTCACGGACGCGAGAGCCCTTAGCCGCCCTAACCCCCCCAGGTCCGTTTTCGTGTGACATCTCTCCGGCCCGAACGCGCTCGCCGAACGCGAATACTCTGCTCCAAGAGCGGAGAATACGAGACTCTCTCTTTCCACGGCATGATTATATATCCGTCGCTCTCGCTCTCTGCGGACATCGTATTATCTCTCGAGATTGCTCTTCCCTCAGCCCGGAGATATTCCTCGCCTCTCTTCCTGTCACTTTCTCCTCTCGCTCGCCGTCTTCAGCCCGAACTCTCGCGGCTTCCCGGCGAGCTCCCTTCAACCCCGTCAAACTTCTAGATTATATTATACAAAAGCGGAGATACGCTCTCACGCTGCGAACAAGCCAGGACGCGGCGAATCCATCCGGTCGGGAGCAGAGACGCGTCTTATTTTCCCCGTCAGGACGCGAGCGCACGCGGCACGACGGCGCTGGGGGGATGCGAGGATAGAGAGTTTCAATTAGGAGAAATTTATCGAAGGATATACAACGTGGACGCGGGGAAGAGTGATCTGTCAATTTTGAAGACGAGATAAGATCGATGAGCGAGAGCGCGAGGAGTTTGTGCTTCGCGGAAAGACGACTCTCTGGAAAACACTTCCGGATAAACGTATTCGTCTCGAGAGCCATTCTTTACCAATCTCATCGTTTCTCCGTCGCCGGTAAATTGTCCGATCGCTGGAATCAAGAATCTACGAATCGATATTTCGTCCAGGCTTTTCCTTTCAGTTTTTTTTTTCAAGTCCCTCCAATCTCGTTGACTAAAGCGCGTCGAAATTTGGCAGGAGCGGAGATCGATGTCCCAAAAATGTCAAACGGTTAATTCTTCTCGGACTGAGATTTCTTCTCCCGCGCATGGGCTTCGTTTTTTTTTACGTTTTATCGATGCTGATGTACAAATCCGCATGTCTTTGGAGCGCTTGAATAATGGTATTCCAACTTGTCGAAATATATACTATACGAGGAAAAAATTCCTTGTCTATGCACGTGTGCTGATACTCGAGGAATTTATCTACGATTTTACTCGTGATTGCGCCACTACTCGCCTCTGTGACAAAATACGTATTTATCCAAATTTTTTTAGAACCAAGAAAATTTTTACACATTTTGAAAATATTTTCATCTCAAAAACCACATAATATAGATAAAGTGTTTACGATTGTATTTTCATTTGGCGCGCAATTCGAGCTGAAAAAATGAAATGAACAAATCGAATGGGTGATGAAAATTCGTGCCTGGGAGATCAAACATGTTGCACGAGGATATCGTCATGTGCGTGGGATTATGAGAGTTCACGGAATATCTTTCTCCGTAGGAAACCAATAGCAAAAAAGTTGATTGCGAGAAAAGAATTAGCGAAAGAAATTCCCGGGGATTCCCGAAGGAATTTCCCCTCTGTCCCGCCCGCCGAGTTCCAAATGCAAGGGACTCCGAGAGCGGAGTTGCGAGAGAAAGGTGGTCGAGTAGAGGAAAATAAGCGTTCGGCATAGAAATGGTGCAAACTTTCTCATCGCAGCGAAGGCGATGAATGACGAAAGGGCGCGTCGTTCATCGACGTCGATCAACCGAGAGGATTCTGCGGATTTTACGCCCTTATATTTTTTTTTTTTTTCATTTTTCCAGCCAGTCTGTCGGCGAGCGAGAGGAGAGAGAGATTAAGAGAACAGCGAGGCGAGAGGTTTGCGATAGCAAAAATATTAGTGAAAAAAAAATGCGAGAAAAAGAAAGCAAAAGAGATCGAGAGAGAAAGAAAAAAGATAGGAAATGGGAAAAAGAGGGAGCGAGGGGAGGGAGGGGGGGAGAGAAGAGAGAAAAGGGGAGGATCGAGAGATCTCGGTGCAAGGGATGTTGCGCCCGGAGAAGCGGGCGGCGAGGGTCTCGAGCGAGAAAGAATAAAGGAAGAAACGAGCGGGTCTCGGAAAAGCGAGAGCGATCTGCAGACAGCTCTCGCGCGGATAGAGAATGGCTGATTCCGTGAGGAGGAAATCCACCACCCACGCCGAGCGTGTTAGCGGCGAAGAAAGAGAGAAGGAACAGAGAAAAAAAAGGAGGAAAAAATTGCGGGGTGTGGGTGGACTCGAGCCTGCGAGGGTGAGATCCGAGGAGGGCGCATCTCCGGCGCCCAACGAGCTCGAGAGGGAATGAGAAAAAACCGAGAATATGGGACGAGAGGTATTGCGACGAGGAACGTACAGAAAAGACCGAGAGGAGCGAAGATAGAGAATGAGAATAAAAGAGAGAGAGAGAGAGGAGAAGGAAAAAGAGATAGGGCTGCGCGAGGAAACATCCCGACAGGATGACGCTGATCAATCTCTCGCTTTCGAATTTCGTCGGACTATACCAACCGATCCACCCTTATTTCTTTCCACTTTTTTCTTCCCTCTCTCGCCCACTCGCTTTTTTTTTCTTCAACTCTACTTCTCCTCTCTATATTTCGTCGGTATAAATAAATCCAATATTCGTCCCTCACCAAAAATTAAAACGAAAACTTTTCCTCGTGTCACGAGCTTTTTGTTTTTTGTGTCCCTCGCTTCTCCGCGTTACCGTGACGAATTTTTCGTAAAATACGTAATCTGCCCGGTGCCCCCGGGCGACAAAATATTTTTTCTCGCTCCCGTTGTCCACGCTCTGATATCGTGAATCGACGAATATGTGAGAAAGTCTGACAAAGCTATTCATTGTTTTCGAAAAAATATATTTTATAAAATATACTGAAAATAATATAATGAATAAAATATAGTATTTTACATTTAAAAATAAAAATCAAATAAATAAACCATTTTACATACAAATTATTTCGCATTTCGCAATTTTGCCCAATACTATTTTTTGCTAAATGCTCAGTAATACATGTCGATGAAACTCAAGCTTTGCATCTATAATTTTCCTCAATAGTAAACTATTCAATAGCAAAAATCCTCATCTATCGTATGTCCAGATCTATCGACGAGTATGGTGATGAAATAAGAAATAGCCTGTGGAGAACAGTCAGTCGGCGAAATGTCGGCAGGGAGTCTCGTTCGTCGTCAAAATTGACAACAATGTCCGAAGAGTGGGGGGTACCGAGGGTCCGCTCCGAAAAATGACCTGAAAGAGGAAAATCGAGCCCGCGCTAATTACGGAGTTTAAATTCTAAGTAACGGTAATATAAAACGAAGACAGTCAGGAGATAGGAGATAGGCGTCACCAATCACAAAATTTTCTGCTAAATTTTCCTTAAACCATTTTCCAATTGTTACTTCCGATTGGTCAAACTGCCGGCGATCGTTGGATCGGTTTGTGTATAAATTGTCGCGTCGGCAATCGTCAGTCACACTCAGTGAGATAAACTCTAGCAGTTCACTCGAACAGTTCACTCGAACCAAATTTCTACTCGCTTCTAAACGTCTTTGAAAAGTTTTCGATTTCGAAATCTTACTCAAACTCCGATAATTTTGTGGAATTTGATTTTCGCTCAAATTTCATTATCTGTAAGATCGAAGAGGAGTCACTCTTCCCCATTTTTGGAAAAAAATGTTTCTCGGCGATATTGGAATCACCGACATTGGGCATCAGAACGGCGGAGCAGTCACTAGTCCGAACGAATTCTCTTATCCGTTTTCACCGGAGAGCCTCCAGTCCAACGCTTCCACCAAGAGCTGGGTCAATTACAATCAGAACTCCAACACATTCACCCAGGAGGAGCTTTATTGGCAAGGACAAGCGATGATGGAAACGATGGCCATCGACGATCGAAAGCAAATTCAATCGCAACCTCAGCCTCATCCTCAACCGCAGTCTCAGCCTCAACCTCAGCCTCAACCTCAGGAGGTAGAGGTCAAACAGCGTCTTCCGGAGCCGCCGAACAACCCTTCAACTTCAAACGGTCAAGGTTAGTCTTTTTTTTATTTTTATTTTCAAAATGAATTTCTTGTTTGAATTATTAATGCATGAAAATTTAAATGAGAACGTGTGACAAGTCGCGAGATAAAATAATTGAAAAAAAAATGTATAGAAATTCGTGAAAATTGGGCAAATTTTATAAAAATTGAGAGAAAACTTTTCATGTAAATTTCGGGATCGTAATAAGGGAATGATAAATTTTTCTAACGTGACTGCATGGAATGATAGACTATCCGTCGCGATTCAGAGTTGACAAGTTTATTGTCCGTTTCCATATATTCTGAAATTCTATATTGCATCTCCGATGTATCGAGACACGTAGCTTGACGTGACACTTTGGCAAGTTTCTCGAGATCGGCGTTAACTTATTGGGCCGAGTGTGCTCGGAGTATCCTAACGGGTCATCGAGTACCTTCTCAGGCTCGCTTCGTACATGATACACGTCTCAGCTCCCTCCGAGCATCCTATATACCGCGGACGAGCTCCTAAACGTCTTGAGAACAGCCTCGTTACCGAGAACGATCCCCCTATAACCCGTTATATACTGTGCCAAACACGCTTTCTATACTTCCGAGATACTCAACTCATTCTCCCGTCATAATCTCCGGAACTCTTTGCCGACGCGTCTCTACCCTCGGTCAATCAATAATTTCATCCATGAGCTTTAAAAAGTTTTAACTTTATATCGTGAATATTATTTCTATACTCATTTTAAAAGTATAACTGTCTCGTAAATGCTTAAAAGTTGTATGTTTCAAGAAATTACGCAAAAAAGATTAATGCACGATCGAAATATTAACAATAATTTTTATTTAAAAAAAAGCTATTTGCATTTCGAAAATTTGAGAAAAATTAATCAAAATTTAATATAATTTTTTAACTTTACCCATAAAAAAGCTAATTTTTACAATATTTTGAAAACTTTCGTATGAGAAGTAAATTCAACTAGTAAAATTGAAAAAGTAAAAACATATGCTTGAAGAATCGAAAATATTTTTCCTATTCACGATATCTGTTTTTCGTTCATCCCTAAAAAAATAGTCATCACTGATAACTTTCGGTAAAATAACATGCGCCGCCTGAAATCGAGATAAACATTTATCTTAGCATTTCGATCGGTTTATCTAAAAAAAAATTGAGTCGGTGTGAAGACGATATCACTGCCCCGGGGCAATTTGAAAACGCGCTACAGTTCTAAGAATCACGTACGTCTAAAAATTCCACAGGTAAAATTTTTATTTTTGAAAAAACGGAACAAAACGCATATCACAATGACCAACTCACCGTCCCAAATATTTCCTCACGCCTTCTACTTTGAATCAAAAAATGTTCATAATTCAGTAATTCGGTGCACACTTTTGCATAGTAAAATGACTCACATAGAAGCATTATTTTGGATAAAAAATTTTTTCATTTGAAAAGTGTGAAAAGAGGTGCAAAATTCTTATAAAATCAAGGATAAGATAGATGTCGTTTAATCCACTATTAAGAAGGGTACACAGACTGGTGTTTGGGGTGAGCGGCCCAGCGGGGATTCTATGCCTCGTCCTTGGTAACCGAGACGAGGCCTCTCCACTATTCATGACTCCTACGAGCATTGGCTCTCCAGTCATTTTGAAAAAAAAAAACTTTTCCAAATTCAAAAATATTTTTAAAAAAAAATTTTTCTTTTCGTTGTTTGCAATTTCTTGAAAAAAATATCAAACAATTTATTTCAATAAAATCTAAAGAAATATATTTCTTTTCACTTTTCAAAATAAACAAATTAGAGAATTATCTAAATACATATTATGGAAAATGTGCACGGTAAAGAAACGACTGATAATTTAAAAATTATAAAAATAAATGAGTTTTCATTTTCGAACACACTTTTAAGAGCTCGCATGCAATTAACAAAAATTAATCTTTCAAATGGACGACATATTACGTTTCGCTAATTGCGGGTTAATATGTTTTTGTAACTTCGCCGTGCCCTCATTATACATTTTTTCAAATGCAATATTCGTTGATGAGACGCGTCGACGTGGTCGACTCCAATATCTCCCAATCGCTTCTTCAGAACGGCTTTAATGATCCCAAAATTTAAGTATTAGTTTCCTCATCTACGAAACAGGAAAAAATGTAGTAACGCGTGATAAGACATATACAGAACAGTAATTATTGTGTAATTATTGAGTGATCGTGCATTTTTGTCTTTCGCGATCCCTTATCCGGGTGAAAGCGGTGTAAAAGGAAAAATTAAAATAAATTCCGTAACACGTTGATAATAATCGTTTCTTTTTTTTTCTCATTACAGCTGGCAATAACGGACGACCGGGAAGACAAGCGAACGGGAAACGAGCAAGAACCGCGTATTCGAGCACGCAACTTGCTCAACTCGAGAAGGAATTCCGTCAGAGGCGTTATCTATGCCGACCGAAGAGAATCGAGCTGGCTGCTGAGCTCGCGCTGTCCGAGAGACAAATCAAAATATGGTTCCAAAACCGTCGCATGAAGCACAAGAAGGAGCAACAGAACAAGTCCGTGGAGGGAGAGGGAGAGGCCATAAGACCGGCGAAATCGCAGAGAAACAACACCGCTGCTCAGAAATCGAGCGCCGCTTCCAAGAATTCCCCGGCTTCTGGATCAGGGATGAAAAATGCGTGCCGGAGCTTGGGAAGTCCACGAAGAAATCCGAACGTTACCTTCGCGGAATATCGTCCAGCGACTGGAGTTCCGAACCCGCCGGTCTATCAACGAAGAATTGCCGAAGTCCAAAATCCGACCAACGAGTCCTGTCGCTTCGCTCAGAAGGTAGAGCCAAACAATTTTTCCGATAAATCCAATTTTCAACAAACTTCGTACATGAACGTGCAGCCGATCGGCTATGTTACGAATGGCCAGTGGTCAGAAAAAGACGCGTACGTTCAGAGTCAAACTTTTTACTGGAATCCCGCACAGAGTCAGTACTCTGGTGCAATGGGATATCAATTCCCGCAATCAGATATTCTTTATTATCAAAATAATAATTACAATGTTCAGAGTTACTATAATAATCACTCTCCCGCGGAATCAAGCAAGAAGGGAGATTACACCCTTCCGGTGCTGTCCGAGCATCATGTTGCATCTTGGCTCGAACAAAGTCGCGAACAGATGAATTCAGAACAAACGCAAGGAAACAATCGCATTGACGATTCCTTCATAAATCACGATCTCAATACTAGTTTCACGACCTTGTAAATCGAATCAATATGATAACCCATGGCAATCGACCCAAGAAAAAAAAATCAAGAATTGGATAACAAAATTATTTTAAACTAAAATCGTGCTGAAATCGATTAAATAATTCCATTTATACAAAATTTAATTTCATTTAGAATATAATTTTTTTAATGTGTAATATTTTGATATAATTAACAATATATCAGAAAAAGAATCTGAAAGAAATAGGACTAGAGTCCTTTATTTTTAGAATTGCATTGTTTTTAGTGGTTTAAAGAATTCGATTTATACTTTTATTCAATTAAAAATAGAACTTTTTTGCATTAAGGATATTTTAACGTATCTATAAAAGTATATTAAAAAAAGAAAATCGGGTCCATCATTTTTTAAAGTTAATTGTTTTTAATAATTTAAAAAATTGGATTTGTACATAATTGAATTAATTTTAGAATAGCACTTTTTTGGTAAAGCAATATTTTTATATAACTGTAAATATACTAGAAAAAAAGTCAAGTTTTAAATAATAAGTTGTAGTCATATCAATCTTATCATTATGTATAAAAAACTAATTTTATACTGAGTATGTTATACAACTATAGAATATAATGATAAGGTAGAATATAATTATATTTATTGTAGTACTATCGTACTATGGTTAGCTTTTCGTAAAATATGCAATATAATAAATTACAGTATATGTTTCACAGAATTGCATATACTGGCATTATAATGCATTATTTATGCATATTGCATAATTATAATTATAAAATTATAATCGCTAAAATAAATTTTGAAATGACGTGTATAACAAAAACATTACTGTTTTTGTTATACGAAATCTATACTATCATGTTAATTATAAAACTAAATTCGAACATATTGTATGTACATTAGAATTAAGAATAAAATGTAATTATAGAAATAAGCCTTAGAATAATATTTGTATTAATTGTACGTAAGTTAAACAAAATATGTTTCTACTATAAGATAAAAATAATTTTTATAGTAACGCGCTGTATTGCGAATAAGAATAAAAAAAATATTTGTATAATCAATATTTGTATTGTATGAAAATTTAAAACATGTAATCTGAATTCAATAAAAGCAACGTTCACATAAATCTTCCTTTTTTTGTTCAATTTTTTTTATTTTATCATCGTTACTATTTTATAATTGAAATAAATCGGAATGAAATATATGGCGTTTGAAAATAAAATAAATAAAAATATTATATGCTGTAAGGAGCATTGAAAATGATATATATGTCATTTGCTAAAAAAACATAGAATAAATATGTTAAAATTCGGGGATATATTGAGATGCGGAGAGGTATCGAAAGTATAAGGACGCGAGAGGATCTTTCCATTTTTTTTTTCAAGACATTCTCGATCGGAAGGATGCCAGGTAAGTCGGGCCGGGTATAATGCGGCATAGAAAAAATATTTATATCTGGAGTTTGGCGAGCTTTGGGGGAGTGAGAAGAGAAAGGGAGAAAAAGGGAGGCTGCTGGGGGGAGAAGCGATATGGAATAAGCTGGATGGCAGGCTGTTCGAAGGGCGGTGGATTTCGCGTACACAAGGCCCGTGGAGAGGGTATCTACGTGTGTATAAGGAAAAGGGTGCCAGGGACGATGACGACGTCGGCGTCGGTGGCGCGAGGGCGAATTCGCGAGCGGGGGAGAAAGAGAGAGAGAGAGAGCGAGAGAGAGAAGGACGAGAAGGGGAGTTCGACGGTAGGTTTCAACCATGATTTCCATTCGCCAGCCATCCATCTTGTTTGAGACTGGAAACTGACAGATAGACGTGGATCCGAGTGCCAGTGACGTGGCAAGTCTTGCACCGTTACACGTACGTGTGCGCTCGTGAAACTTTCGCCTGTTATACGCGCCCTGTGATACAGAGCGATTCAGAATTCGGCTATTTCCATATTTAAAAATAAATTTGCCTATATGCATGGGGCCGGACGAGATAAATTATTCGCTATTCGCCTTCGTCCAGGAAACATCAAATTATTATTTAACAAAATATATAATATTACAAATTCGATATACATCCACAAAAAATTTTTTGCCTTGGAGTAAAATCAACGAGAAATGTATTCGCATTCATATACCATCTCGGAAGCCTGTGGCCCTTTGCTCCCAGTTAAAGAAGCGAAAAAATTGAACCGAGAGTTGCGATGAATGAATACAAAAAGATGTGGAACCGAGGGGGAGGGATGAAATTTTCAGAGAGGGTCGGAACGTTCTTCGTCGCGGACCAGGGAAGATTTCTCCTTCCATGGGGAGAGAACGTGTACGTGGTCCACGTACATATTCGGAGGAAAGATTTTTAGTTTCCGGAAAGGCTTGCACACGCCGCAGCTTCATATTAGCTCGAAAACGCATGAACTTTGATATATTCCAGAGATCGAGGAGAAGCTCGCGCTGGGCACCATGCTGCCGCAAGTATCCGAACTATACGTGACCTGCAACTTTCCCGTTGGTACAAGATCTTTTCGCGATGTCGAGAAGAGAGAAAGGGGACGGAGTGACGCAAAAGGAAAAAATATTGTTGAAAAATCTGTCTGCGAGTATCACTGCAAACCCGAGTCTGTTACGCTACATATATTTTCGAAAAGTATATATTTTTACTCACTGAATAAATGATCCAAAAACCCGTTTTCTGGCTTTTTCAATGCAATTATGTATTACATGACAATTTTCTATCTTTCATGCATTTTATATACGATATTTTTCATCAAACGCGTATTTTATATTGTTTAAAAAATAATGATTTTGATTTTTGTTATGGACATTATTTAATAACCCTTCGTATAAAAAAATATTGTAAAAATCACTCTTCTGCTGGTCGCTCGTAACCCAATCATTAACTTTATTACCTACCTGTAACTCATACACTTCCAAAAAGCCGTTAAACAATTACTTTGGAATCTTCGTTGGACAACATTTTTTTTTTAGGGGAGAGGGTAAATTTCGTCCTTCTTCAGTTAACGAGCAAATGATAATTGGGAATTCCCTGGCTCGGAAATTCCTCACTCGAGTCCTTGATAACCGTTGAAGGTACATTTCGGATATTTCTTAGTACAATAGCTGTAAAAATATGGAGAATTTTATTATTCAGAAATTTCGGTAATTCAAAATTTTCTTTTTACGTGGCAAACAACTGAATCCACCGCTCGTGAGCTGTCCCGAAATTTGAATACATCGGTGTCTGTTTATATGCGGCGTGAGAATCGACGACGTCGAGAAGACAGTGAAAAATAAAAACGAGAAAAAATCAAATAATAATAATAACGAGTATAATAATAATAATAATAATAATAATAATGAAGAAGAAGCGTAGAAGAAAAAAGGGAGGAAAGAGGAGGAAAATACGAGGAGAGAGAGCAGTGGCACACTTGGGCGCGCTTGAGCAGAATCGTCGCCCGGAAAAAGAATGAGGGCGCTGTCAGCTGGTGGAAATTATTCTGATTATGCTAATTCCGGGTTCTGTTCCACTCCTTTACCCAGGAACGTTTCGTCTCCCGGCGCATCCCTTTCCTCGGTTAGCTCCGAGGCGTTCAGAGCTGCGATCCGAGAGTCCTTCCTAACCATTCGGCGCGGGATAGTCATTGCTCCGCATTGCCTCCCTACTTTTGCTGTCTGCGCCATCTTTCATGCCTGATATTTATAATATAGGGGCGAGCGAGGCAGTTTCAAACTCTTTTTGGCCGTTCGCTAACCGCTATTCCGTGTTCTCCGAGCCGGGACTCTCTCGTCCTTCTGCCAGAAAATCCACCCCATTCTCAAAACCTCAAGAATTCTTTCGCTCTTCCCATCCTCCTCTCGGCGCGTTTTCTCCCTCTCTCTCTCTCTCTCTCTCTTTCTCCACACTATCGGCGCTTTGCCGCAATGTCGATGAATTTATTCATACTCCACCCAAAAATCTTTGGTCCCGCGCGCTCGCAGCTTAGCCCGCGAAGAGCGCGCTCTCACCCTCGAGCGTTTCACCTCACCGCGGGATATGGAAACTCCCGACTTTTCCAAAGATACGTGAGAAATTTATGATCTCTCCGTAGCATCGAATCCTCGTGAATGCAAACTCGCTCGGCGTCCGAGGAGAGAGAATGTAAGCGGATATATACAAAATTTTTCGTAATGGCCCAAAAGTGATATCTAGTTGTGCGATTGATTGATTAATAGCCCCGGTGACATATTGTTTTAACATATGTGACTCCGAGGAGAGGGAAAGATAACGCACGGGGATACAAAGTGTGCTTGCACGCTTCGCGGCGAAAATAACGGGAATGAATGAATGAATAATGAAGATCCTTCAACCTTCGTATATATGAAAGGCGAAATAGAGGAAGAAATAAAAGAGGGCATATTTACACGCCGATTATTTTCATCGGAAGAATAAGAAGAACGAGGAAGCGACGAAATCGAAGAGCAAATTAAAAATGGGAGAGACCGGACGACTCTGAAAGCACGATTTACCTGAATAAACATCCGTTAATGCGTTCGAGCCATGACGAAATGTTTGCTCGCCTCCGTCCAATGACTCGAGTGCCTCTTATTCGCGTATTATCTTTCAGGAATGCAAACAAGTGTATTTCTAATTTTTTTCCATCCATTTTTTACACACCGCATGATCGAACGATCCTGGGTGTCATTACCGACGAACAGTGATCGTCGACTGTTTGACGTTTACGAGACCGTTTACGAAGCAAATGACTCGCGGTCCGACGCGTGACAGAAGGAGGTTAGCCCCTTATTATATACATAGAAAAAATATAATTCACGGATCAGGAAAAGTGACTTTTATTTTTAGATACTTCCACCCCCGAAGCTTTCGTATAATTATTTGTAAACTATTTAATAAGCTTGATATATTCCGAAAATGACTGAGAAACATAAAATGTATCTCGTTGTCAGTACATTCGCGATTTTTTCACGAAATTCTTCAAGTTTGTAAATTTTCCAACATATGTATTTAACGTGTGTACCTTTCGGTTGGATCCTCTACATATCATTTATCTTCCTTTTTCCCGATGCTCCTTATATACATTTCTCAAAAGATTTCGTGTAAGGTGCGATCCCTTTGACTGGCTCTTGGTAGGTGGTCCATGCACGACTTGTATTCCGGAGCACAAGTCGTAAACACTACAGCGTGTGTTGTAACGCGACGGATATATATATATATATATATATATATATATATATATATCCGTGGCAAAAGGCACAAGCGTTGATTAATCACAACGACTGTATTATTTGCCGCTTAAGGTCGGTCAACTAGCTATCTCTCGAGGAGTCTCTCTCCGTGGGAGGAAAAGCCTCATCGGTCCTGCTATACGCCGGTCCGACGGAAATAACGAGAGTTACGCCGTTCTGTCGCGCTGAGCGGATCGACGCGAACATCAATGCGCCCGAGTTTCTCGTCGAAGCGTGTAAGCGGCCAGCGTCGAATCAAGTGGTCCAGGGGCATAGAAATTCTGGGGCATTCACGGGATAAATCGCGGCCACGATCTTTCTCCGCTCTTCTCGCCGGTTGACGACGCACAAAGAGAGCTTTATTTATACCTGCCTCTGTATATATATACGTATATATTTCTCTCTACGACTTTACACACGCTTTTGTGCTCGTTACGATTCCTACGAACGGCTTTCCTCCACTTCGCTGCGAACATGAAGGCTTCGCGGAGCCTACAGACAGGTTGCGTATAAACATGTCAGCCTGGCATGCTCGCCGTGCCAAACGTTCATCCATCACTTCTCCTCGAGTCCAACGTCACGCGGCCTCCTCCTCCTCGCCGCTCTTCTCTTACTTTCTCTCTTTATCTCGCCACGTACACGATCCGTCTCGTGTAACTCTGACCTCTTCGCCTCGAACCAGTACACTAGCTTCGATCAGCCATTTTTCTCGATAAGGGTGCCGCATCGCTCATTTTTTCCAGGTTTTTTTTCATTTTTCTTTTCTTTACATTTTATTATGTCTCACATTATCGTTTTGCTATTTAAATTATTCGTGTATTTTTGACATTGGGCAAAAATCGTATTGATGCGGAATGTCTAAAAACACACTCAAGATGTGTGCATTTCAAAGAAAATTTGCCATTAATTTTTAGAAAAGAAATTTCAATTACAGTCGATTAAATAAGTATCGTATACGGAGTGTGACTTTTTATAGTATCCTAAAAGTTAAGAAATAACTACATTTTTATACTTATATTTAAGCCTAATTTAATTAAAAAAATAACAGCAGAAAATACACATAGAGTAACATTGAAACTAAAATAAATAAAAAATGATATCTAATTAACTCAAATGACAAGAACATTAATATTATAAAAAATATAAAAGTTTTCAGATATATTTTGAAAATTTTCTTTTGCGATAGTATAAGTGACCGATAAATGACAAATCGTCAAGCATAAGTCTTCGCAGTATGCACGACGTACAGAGGAATAATGTGGGAGCCGCGAAGGCGGCTCTGTTGAATCGAGAAAATGTCATCCGGTGCGAGGAAGCGCCCTGCTCCGAGCGCGTTAGCACGTTCGTTGGCCGGAGCGTCTCAAACTGTTGGGCGACGTCATTGTTGCCAGGGAAATCAGACGAAAAGCTCCGATAACTAACGGCATAATAAATGAAGTGTTCACAGAGCTGTGCTCCCGAAAAACACGTGCATGCCTCGGCTCTGTGTGAAAATTCACGATTACACATCCTCCGTGAAAATGGGACAAGAGACTGATGTGGAAAGCGCAGTTTTTCATCCTCGGAGAGAGAAAAAATGAGCTCGACGACGCGTTAGACGAAAAATCACCCGAACAAGCTCGCAAAAAAAATTTCGAATGAAATTCCTGATCGAATCACTCGATGAATCATATCTGCATTTCCCGAGAAAGAAACGGGAACAAGCGTTTGAAAGGAATAAAACAGTTGAAAATATATCCGATGTGTCCGGAAGACACGCGGAAAAAAGTCGCAGAAATATGGCGAAGGCTTTTTTATCTGGGGAAAAAGTCATCGAGAAACGACAGAGTCACCACACGGGATAGTGATCGATACCTGACCCTTCTTATTTCCCCGGTATACCTCTGGCTCATCATCATCAGAGATTCGAGAGGGAAAAAGATGCGAAAAATCTCGGCAGAGACGAAACCTGTAGCGAGAAATCACAGTATCGTGTCGACGTCGTCGTCGTCGTTGTGCTCGACAACGACGGCCCACGACGTTGTTAATTCACTGATAAGAAATACTCGGTGTTCTCTCGCCGATGACGCCCCAGCTCAATACTTATTGGTTCCTATCTCGCCGGTAAACGTTTCGTATCTGTATTTACAATACCGTGTCGACGTGTCGAAAAAGAACTTGTACATAACATGGACCATTCTCAAGAACAAAAATTCCACAAAAAGTTTTCCTGCTGAAAAATAATAATAATAATAACAAACAAGAAGAAAAAAAAACGTTCAAGCGGTTTGAGAAAAAATTTCGATACACCGATTGACTTTTTAACGTTTCGGAAAAGTGCGCAGATAAAAGAAATCCAGCAGGTTTCCCGGTGAAATTGCTGGATCTTCTTCGAGAGTCGGGGAGAGGTTTTTTTCTTGCAGATAAAAGCCAGGTTCCTCGATACTCTCGTCGGAGCTGGGTGAGAGAAAGAGCGGAGTAGAAGCGAGGACGATAAGACGCTCGTGAGTAATGAGCAATGCCGCGAGTGATATCGCGAGCGAAAACGAGATACTTTTCTCTCTCGGTTTTTCTCCTCGTCACAAGCGAGAAGGGAGACGATGAAAAACAAGGAGAACGAGAGACAGAGTTACAAATCAAGTTTTATATCGAAAAAAAAGTTCATTATTGGTTGGCCATAAAAGAGAGAAGGCGAAAGTAGAGATTTCGCAGTGAGAGACGAGCGTTCGAGAGGAGAGAAAAAAAGGGGGAAAAGAACTGCGAAGTTGGGAGAATCGTTTATGGGCGCTTTTGCCTATAATAAGAACAACCACTCCACTCCTCAAATCAAACAAACGAGGGATAGAGTAAACATTTTATCTTAAAATTTTTTTTTCAAATACATTTCTCAGAATGCACATTTCGAGCGATATTGCGAGACTGAAGCAAAAATAAAATAAATTCAAAAGATATACAATATAAGTTATTTAAAAAATCAATCACGATTGGTGACGATGTTATTTTGTTACGCAATATATTGAAATAATTTATTTAAAAAAATTTTCGAAGTACAATAAAGAACTATGCTAAATTTTATGAAGCTTCACCATATTTAGAATTCAAGACATTTAGGATTGAAAATCGCAATATTTAACAGAGGCTCTTATGGGAGAGTATTGAAAATGGGGATGTTTAACAATAAATATGTCGATTTCTACGTTGTGAAACCTCATAAAATTTGATTCACATATGCAGATTATATCAAAAAAAGATTGTGCGAACTACCTTCAAATTCCATCAGAAAGTGTTTCTACATTACGAGAAATATTTCACAGGACAATTTTATTGTTTTGAAAATTTTCCTATCACAGCAAAATATATATATATGCCATTTGAAAAAAAAATAGAATTAACTCAATTGCGTACTTTTTCTTTTCAGAGCTTGTAGCAACTCGCACGCTCTTTTTCCCCGATTTTTTCTCTTTGCTTTTAAAACGGCTCACGTTGTAAATCTAAAGATTGTCGTTTCCACGTCCTGTTTCACTGTTTTCCACCAAATAATTTCAGCTTCATTCTTCATTTGACTTGGCACAAACTGCCGCAAACAAGCGGGGAAAGCGCAGCCGGCTTGTTTTCTTTGGCTCGCGGTAGGACGCGAAGCTCGCGCGAGTTTGCCGCTTATGACTCGAACTAGAGTCGCGAACGGCCAACCGCATTTATATTAAAACGCTAAGAAAAACTTTACCCTCTATAACTGTTCTCCAGAGCGCTCACTCTTTTTCTCTCCCCCTTTTTTTCTTCATCCCTCGTGTAACCGGAGAATCGTTAATTTTCTGCCTCCATTCGCTTCTCGTAAATCCTATAGCGCTCTGGTTACTTCTCGACCGTTCCGCGCCACCCTCTCTTCCTCTCATTTTCAGATGTATTCGCATCGCGCTCTCGTATACCGCTAAAATAATACGAGCAGGAAATGTTGACCATTATTTTTGTCGCTAGGCGAACGCTATATATTTTTCGGCTATACTTTCATTAAAAATTATGAATCCTCTCTGGGCCCCTGGCCTCCGTGCACGCGCTTCTTTCCTGCCCCCTCTGCTACCCGCGGGGTTCTTCGCTTCCTCGCGATTCACGTCTCACGTCGATGCAGAATTTTTTTCTTTTTTCTCTGTTTCAACCTCTTTTTTTCATTTCCGCATATATAAACAAATTATTATAATACATTTCCTATATTAAAAAAGATATAAAGCCTCTAATATCGATTCATCGGAATAGAGCGTATTAACTTTTGGCTAATCTCTACTCATTAAAAAAAATTCAACGTGCACTGCTTTAAAAATAATAGCCTTGATGTTTGAATCATTCATTTCGTCTTGTAAAAATTTTCAGGAATTACCCATTATAAAGTCGATACCGTCGAGGACACGAAAGATATGGCCACTATAAATTTTGGGATTTTCCTATTTTCGATTCTCGAACAATCAGGCTGGAGGTCCTCGAACACCCTAAATTTTCTCAGCTCGTGTGAAAATAGCTTGCAACACAATTTTCTAATATTTATATCAAATGTACCTCGACAGATATACCTGAATAGTTCGGGGATCGTAAACATAAAAAAAAAGAGAGAAAATTCATCGAGCGTAACGAGGCAAAAAAATTTTCAAATTTTCGTTAATCCCTCGGTCATTAATGTTTCCATGGTGATCGGTCGAGGTCGAGGGAAAAACCGATTAAGGTCTTAATTACGTGAATTTTCGATTGAATTTTGAATCAGTAGTCCGGTAGAAAGTGTCGGGGCAAGACGTGTCGTGTCTTACAAGGCAGTTTGTTACTGAAAAATATTTCGCAGAAATTCGACAAGTTCAATCGAGTGTTAGTTCCTGTTATGTTCAACCATACGAAAAGTGAGTAAGTAATTTCAAAATAATTTTAAAAAAATGTCGGTGTGCATGTATCTCATATTAAAAAAGACATGAAACCTCCAATTAATTAATCGGAATAGCGCGCATTATGCGAAGTTCTATGAAGTATGCGCCTGGAAGAACAGCAAAATATGAATTCAAATACGTCAAAAAAAATAATTAAACGAATTAAATTAAATTAGTGGCTGAAAAAAATCCCTGAAAAGAAAAGAAAAGCATCGATAATTTTTTCCAACGAGAGAATTCTGTTCCACAATATGTCTTGACTTTTTCAAATAATATATCTTGCAAAAAATAATCTTTTTATTCCATATATGAAAGCAAAATGGGGTATATATAAAAAAACCCTGAGAACATCGGTCTTTATCCGGGAATAAAAATGCCATTGACTTACGTATATAAAATAAGAAGGAAAAAAAACAGTCTTGTATTCGTGCAACGAATAATTCGATACAATAAAATTACGCAATAATTCTCTTTCGGAACTTCTCCTCGCGTCATATTTCCTTGTCGGACGACTGGACACGAGTTCGCTCTTGGTCACGATATCTCTTGAAACTTTTATAACGAATAAAAAGAGAAGAATAAAAAATTGAAAAAAGAATTAAACGTTTCTCCCACACCCGCAATCGCCGGGGAACCAAAGTGGCTTCGTACACTGAATTTTTCTCTCTCTCTCTCTCTCTCTCTCTCTCTCTCTCTCTCTCCATCGCTATAGAATTCGCCGGTGAAGACTTGTGTGTACCTACCGCCGCGATATAAACCGAGGTTCCCGAGCACAAAGACTCTCGCAGGTGACAATGGAAACGTGGCTCTTTAAAAAAAATGGAGAAAAAAAAACGAAGACAAAAATACAAGGAAGCATGATAAATGGTTGGACGAGCATGTGACGAACTCTTCTTATTCACGGGAATTCGTCTACAACGCGCTCGTATCTCGCTAATACACGACACACAACACTGATATATATTTTGTACCAAATTCCTGAGGATCTTGCCCCGGGTCTCCGATTACGGAGAGCGCAGGTTCTTCCGAAAAGCGCCTCGGGCTTAAGGAAAAAATGAAACACGAGATATTGCACACGAAAAATAGGAAAAAAATTCGTCCCAATTTCTCGAGTTTTTTCCTCCACGTGATTTCTTATTTTTTTGTTCACGTAATACTTTTTCTTTAGCTCGATCTATTTCGAGACAGAGAGCGATAACAAAATATTATCTACATCGGTGAAAAATAAAAGGTAAGGTAAACGTCCCAATAGTTGGACATGTCCCAATATATTCTTATTTATCCATATATCGTATTCGATGGTCCGTATTTTAACTAAATTTTAAAAAATATTTAAAAAATTGAGCTCTGTGTGGTGTGATGGTAAAGTGAAGTGAACGAGGCCCACTTGAGCAGAAAATTAGGAAAATTCGCATCGTCTTCATGAATCATTCTTAACAGAGCTGATTTCATCAAAAGGTAAGACATCGCAAATTGAAAATTTCATGGGTCTACGAGACCCATTGTGACTGACTGAATTTCTTGAAATTTTTTTTCTATTTTAAGAGCCTATTCAATCGGAAATTTTCCGTATAGATATAACGAAAATGATAATTATTCGGAGCAAAATCCAAGAATTCATATATTGAATGAGCCAAAAAATTGACTTTTGGATCAGTTTTATCAATTTTTCAATATTAATTCTTGAATTGTACCCCGTATAAATGAGAAATTGAATAAAAGTAAAATATTGATGTAAGAAAAAAAAATTATGGATCAAGTCGGATTGAATACATTTTGTACGTCGCGCCTAAAAAAATGGGACGGGGAGTGAATTCTCCCCGCGCATTTGACTGATCGAACGTCAAACGCTAATAAGCAAGCGCCGATTGCTCCCGCCGCAGACCAATTTTATTCTCCCGGCCTCGAGAAGGCGAGCGAACTGACCGGCGCGTCCGTTCGACGTCTCTCAATCTCTCTTTTTTTTTCGTTCTCTCTTTCCCCTGCCGCTCGACGTCTTTGACTCACCTTGCGCGTTTATAATTTTCATCTAATTTTCTCTCTCGCTCGGCGGCGTTCTCACGAGACACAGGAAAAAATAATTTAACGTCGCGCGATATATACGCACGCTCCGCAGCTGTACATTCACGAATTCCGATCGCATATGGAATTCATTTCCCAGACAATTTATTTTTCGACATGCACAGAACAAACATTTTCATTACTCGTATAGTACTTTTGTAAAAACTTTACGTCGCTTCGTGAAATTTCTCACAAAATGTGAAGTTATTACGCGATGTTTATATACAATATGTCTTTTAAAAAATGCATTGTATATATCGTTAAAAGACGCTATTGGCTGTAATTAATAAAAAGTAATCGATAAAAAACTGGGTAAGAAGGTATTCTAGACGAGATGAACGTCGAGGACGCGAGAAACACCAGAAGAGGAGAGAAGGAGAAAGGTGTAGAAGGAAGATGGAGAGCAAAAATGTATAAGAGAGAGAGAGAGAAAAGATATATACATGTCGAGGTCCGCGTGTTCCCTCTCTTTATTGCAATGGCTTTTGTGCTTGACGTTTGACAAATAAGAAACGGGATCCAGGCGTATCATTACCCATCCTACGCGCGGTGTGTGCATCGTGCGGGCTGCACACTCCGCGCTCGGCCCCGTGTCCGTGAATTCGTTCCTCGCTCCGTTTTCTCGTCGCGGCGCGTCTCGTTCTCTCACTCGTTCGCCGGATCGTTTTTTCCCATTCTCTGTCTCGGACGATGCGGTTAACCGGTAGAAATCCTCCGCTCGCTCGCACAGATAGCTTTTCTCATCGGAGCCTCGCTCGCGCACCTTCCTGTCTCTTTTCCGTTTCGACGGCGGGCCCTTCCCCGCTCCCGGCACTCGAAAAACTCCTTCGGTCGATCTAATAACGTCGAGGACGCGCCGGCTCATTAGTCAAAAGTCTCAGGGGTGGACGCGCCGAGAATGTTTCTCCCTTGTTCTCCCTCTGCTCTCTCTTCTCTTATTTCTTCTCCTCCTCATTTTTTTCCTCTCTCTCTCTCTTTCTCTCGGATCCGACTTCTTCGACCTATTACCACCGTGCATATTCACCACGCTCCACTTATTATTACTCGCCTCCGCCAAACTTGGAACAACCTGTTCCTCCGGATATTTTGAAAAATCGAGAGGCGAGGCTCGCAGAAAAAAGATCATCTACGAAAATCGAAAAAATGTCGATCTTTATATTCCTCTTTCTCTGGCATCTTCGAAAGTTCTTTAAAAAAGCGATCACCGCCCGGTAAACGGAAAATTTCACAGTGATCTTCATTAAGGCTCCTTTGTTAGGGATTTCAACCCTTCGTGAATTCTCCCTGCCTGAGCGCTCGAAATTTTCGATTCCAGTTTTATATTTTTCGTCGCCTGCCCGGACGGGGCGAGAAACGAGGATGAGTGCGAGAGGGAAAACCCGTATCGCTTTCTACCGGAAGAGCCTGCAGAATTCGTTAAAGTACAAATATATACACTCTTTGTACGTCGTGTGTACGAAGAATAAGTCGCGATGAGAGATTCACGCGCGCACGGAGGAATAAGAGAGCGAGGACGCTGAGCGAGGCTTCAGCGCTCTCGGGTGATGGATGATCTTTCCGTTTCTCTCGCTCCCCGACGGGCTTGCCCCGGTACGCGGATACGTGCTTCCTTGTTCTCCCGTCGCGTGAGAGTTGCCCGTTTCCCCAATTAAACAATTGCATTCGCATCCATCCATCCGCGGAGATCGCTCTCCCCGCCGTTCTTTCCCTCTCTTTCTCCCCCGTTGTTCCCGTAACTTCATTCTTCTCGCTCGCTCTCGTCTCTTATTCCTCATACCGTAATTTCCGTATACGTATCTCGCCAGCGGGAAAGTCGCAGACTCGATTTCCGCCCAAATTGCGACGAAGCGCGATCCCCGACAGCTTACGGGATTAAAAATAAAAAGAGCAGAGACAAAAAGACGGCAACAGCGGAGGAAAAAACGGCGAATTTCGGACGTATAATATCCACGAGGCTACGTGACTCAGGCGAGAAATCGGCCGGATTAATAAATCGTTTTTGATGCCGGAGTAGACATTTTTCATCGGGAGAAATGTCGTTCACGTATTTTATTACTTACATGATCTTTTTTTCTTGCCCTCCATATATGCATATTTTTTCTCTCTGCGCTCCGTGCATTCTCGTTCCAACTCTTATAATTGCCCGACACGCTTTCTTTTCAGCGTGCTATTCGTATTTTTGTTTTCGCTGCATAGTGTATGCTTTTATTTATTTTTTAATATATCAGAATGTTCGTCGCGTTCGCGGGGAATAAAAAGGGAAGAAAAACGTCGGCCGGGATATCGTAATCCGTAATCGTAATTCAAGAACCGCCCGTCCGGTTCGTATCCCGATTATCCGATCCTCCAGCTCTCGTCACGTTCGCCATTCCGCGGCTTCACTTCTGAAAAATCACGAGCTCCCGTGCGATTCCTCGCGTCCTCCGGTTCAACCCCTCTCGCGTCCCCGGGAGCTATTTTTATGTAAAATCCGATGCGCCTGTTAGTTTATGCGGGCGGCATACATTGGCGGTGGCCGCTCGTGGCCGGACGTGCCCCACGTACCAAGCCCTTTTACCCAAACCGAGATCTATACTCCTTACTTATTTTATCTTTTTTTTCTCCCTCTATACGAGCTGTATCGCATCCGCCACGTCTCCTCCGACTTCTCATCACGATTTCGACAAAATGCTTATCCTTATATCTTTCGACGATAAATAGAAAAAAAGTCCTTTTTTAATATGCATGTCCAAAAATTACTTTTACTAAACTTTCAACGATAAAATTTACAGTGAGAAATAAAATTCGACGTCTATGTATATCGAGTCTATAACGTAGTGAAGAAAAAGTGTGTTACGTGCAATGACTCATCGTTATATAGGAAAATATCCACGAATAGTAAACAATAAACACAACACAATAAAGGCAATAAGCCAGATAATAAGATTGTGTTAAAAGTACCCTTGGTGAATATTTAGATAAATTTTGGCTTAACCGCTAATCATTCGAATAATAATAGTCGAGTCGTATGATCCCTTCAGTTTCTGTTCCCAAAACCAATTATATTCTCTTTATTCTATAAATGTAATAAATCTTTATTCTTAATCTTTAACTTTACTACCGTAAGTACAGCGTGCAACTTCTCAAAATGGTCGAGAAAGACCCACAGGGGGCAGAATTTCTGAAAGTGAATTACTAAAATAAGTCATTTTCACGATAAATATAATTATTTAAATACCAATGATTCTCATGCTTTTTAAAATAATTTGGAATAGAGAGGTATGAAAGAAAAGTAAAACTTGTGAAAATATGAGATATAGGAAGAAAAGAGATGTAGACAGGTTGTGCGTGGAGAAATGAATGAGAAAATATACGACGCAGGATTCGAAGCAAGGGCTCGTTGACGTTTGACGTCACCAGCGGCGTATACGCTTTTCTTCTTCTTCCCCGATTTTACGTAGCGCGCGCTCTCAAATAAGAAACGCGCTGGCATGTAGCGCCGTTGAAAAATGATGCCCCGTAGTATAGCCGTCTTCGTTCTCGAGTCTAAAAAGCTCGAATACTTTTTCATCTCGCGGTACAGCGGCTGGAAAACTCTTTCCCTTTCCCAGCGACCCGCTCGCTGACGTTCCTCGCTCGAGGAACGCTTAAAAAAATTTCGTCGCGTGGATCATCCTCGCGAATCGGCTGAACAGCTTGCTCCTTCCATCAGGTAAAAAAGCACAGATCAATAATAATAATTATTATTAATTTCTAAAGAAATTTCAAAGGCATTTTCAAAAAATTATCTTATTTTTCGAATTCTTTTTTGTTATTCATTATTGTTACATTATTATTGATTTACGGACAATCTCAATATTGCGATACAGTCTAAGGTTTGTGGCGCGAGATTACGAAAAAAGTGTAAGCAGAGTACGAGTCGAAGGCGAGTACGTTAAATTATACGAAAATTTATTCGAGCCGAATAAAAGGTTACTGTATATAAATTTTCGGTCGATAAAACAGAATTAATTATCTTGTACCGTTTTCGATCAAGGCTCCGGAAAAGTAATCGGTATGATGCGGAGTGTATCTAGAAATCTACAACTTTTCGAACGCTGCCCAGTGCTCGAAAACTTTTTGAGCAAAGATGACAAAAAAATCTTATTGTCGTGAAAATTTTTTAAGCACTTGAACAAAGATCAACAAGTCAATCACGCAGAACGAGAACACAGTTTTGACAAAGCTTAATACGCTGAAACAATAATATTTCAGCTGCCATACAGTATAAAAGAGAAATTTGTATGTGGAATGCAATATTGTGCATATGCTGCCCGAAAGATTCGAGGGAATAAGAGAGTCTCCCTTTTTTGCTCTCAGCCATAACGCCCCAGGATTCGTATACAATCCTTCTGATCCGAATATATCGAGCCTAACATATATGAAATATACAGTAAAAAGAAGAAGCAGAAAAAAAGAACACTCGTGGATTTAGTATATAAAACCAATATTTTACTCTTTATACATCGTTTCCAGTCATACAAAAAATTCCATCTCCGCTCTCTCAGCAATTTCTCTGTCGCACTTACCCCTTATTTTCACTAAAAAAATAACCAAAAAGTTTAAAAATAAAATATCTATACGTGAAAGAAATGAAAACTTAATAATTTTTCTACAGCAGGTATTGTTTCGTGACAAAGAAAATAAAAAAATTACGAATAATTGTAACAATTAAAAAGTATACTAATTCGTATGTGCAGCGAGTGATAAATTTTTTTTTCTTTCGGAAAGTTTTCATTCGGGAGTGCAAAGGTCCGGCAGTGGCTAAAAATAAGGATTCTTGAAAAGCAGCTATAATAGCAGGTCTTTCGCGAAGCAAGGGTCAGTCCGGCAAGTGACTCAAGCTTTTATCGTTTCACAGGCTCTTTCTGCCGCGGATTCCTTCCTGGATCGCGCCGAGGGTCCCAACCCCCGGGAGACGACCCCCTGTAGCACGCGGAAGACAAATGAGCCTGAGGTGAGAACTTGCCCGATAAATACCGAAGGCGACACACTGTTTGACCAGGGAGCATAGCTACACCACCGCAAGAAATTCAACGATCTTTCGGACAGTTTCTAAAACCCCCATCACTTTTCCTCGTTCTTCTCTCGCGCGATTAATTAGCACGTTTTTTACAGTTTCACACCTATTCCCGTACGAATTTTTTCTCGCGCAAAATCTCCAATAATATTTCATCTCCAATTACTGACAATTAATGAATCTCCATATATATGTGCTATATTTTTGTTTTGAGTCCCGGAAACATCAATCAAGAAATAAATTGTGTCTAACTTCAATGAGGATCGACGGTGCGAACGAACAAAGTCGCGTTCTCAGCGATGAGGTGTAATGCTTTTATTATCCCGGTGAGTTTTGCCTTAATCTCGCGATATAATTGTCGGTAAAGCGTTCAAAGCGAACCGAGCGCTTCTCATGTCTTCCACCGGCACGCAATTTCGTTTGCGAGTACACGCGGCGTGACGTTGATCAAGCTCGGCCGATAGGAGGCGTGCGTGTGTGCAGGGGAATGAATATAAAAAAGCGAGAAGGAGGGAGAAAGAGATGAAAAATAAAGAAAAATAAGAGGAAAAAATATTGCGGAGCACGCGGTCGGGCGGGTTATTAATGACACGCGTCCGGGGCGCGTAATATTCATTACCACAAATAGTTGATTATGTACGTGTGTATGTGCGCGGAATAAAAAAAGCCCTTAGCTCGCGTACACGCTTGTTTTATTAGTCGGAGGATCCCTCCGATGGAAAAAGAAATAGAAAATAAGAGAGAGAGAGAGAGAGAGAGAGAGAGAGGGGCGGGGGGGGAAGTATCTACACTCGGTTGTGTGCACGGAAAAGAGAGAAGTTAAGAGCCGACAAAGGAAGAACCACGCGGTGGACTCCATGACGAATTAATCTACTGATTAAAGCAATCCTCTGACACCGTGGTTGCTACCACATATTTAATACGTCACCGCTGGGAACTCGAAATGCTCTCGCGTACACGAATCTTGCCACGCCATATCCAACGGCTCGGGGCAACATATTTACCGCCTTGAGCTGCCACGACTATTTCTCTTTACGCGGCGCATCAACAGGGCCCCCATTTCAAAAGTTATTTTTAAATAACATTTAATTGAAAAAAACGTCAATACAGAAATTATACAAGAAAGAGATTACTTTCCATTTGATCAGAAAAAATTTCGAGCCCCTTTTATGTCCTTAAATTCGATTGAACATCAATTTTGTAATTTTAATCAAAATATTTACATTAATTTTACGTAAAACAAATAAAATACTTCTCTTTTAAAAAGTTACAGAACCATTTATAAAAAACTTCAACATACGAGGTTAGTTCTTAAAAATTTTTACAAGATAAAATGAGTTGCTCCAAAATATTGATAAAATAACGAATATCGTTAATTATTTTTTACTTCAGATCGTCATCTCATTAAATAAAATTCTAGTACCCTTTTTTTAAACGTTTGTACATATATTTGTACATATATTATAGAAACTTCCAATTTCAAATAATAAAAATCTCGGGATGGTGATATTTTTTGGAGAATTTACTTTCCAAAAATAATACGAAAAAATGGTATAAAAGCAAAGCCAAAGTTCAATATCCGCTTTCTCAAAGAGAGAAAGAGTACAGAAGGTCCGAGTTTCTCATGTGTGTATATGTTGAAGCTTACACACGCGAAGTTGTACTTAGGGGCATATCGAAGGAATTGATATTGCAGGAAAATGCTGCCGGAGGTCTACCGTGACTCGAAACATCAAAGCTCTCTGGCTTATCCGAGCTTTCAAATCGAAAAGGCGAAAGGACTCATCCCAGAATGTTTATTGCCACGACTAGCGCCCTTTTCTGCATGAGAGTTGGTAACTTTTGTTCGCGATCGAAAATAAACCTTCAACGAATAAAGTGGCGCAAGTCCTTTGTCCAGCGAGGCTAGTTCTTATCCAGTCCTGTCCTTTTTACCTGGCGAGCAGTCCGTAAAATTCTTTTACTCGTATTTATATCCCGGCCCGTATATCGTGCAGGGCGGTATCTCAAAGCCGGTTGGTCGGTTCTCCGATCGACGAAGCGTGTCACACGGCACGCCCACGAGTCACGCGATGCATTTTTCTCTTGTCTTTTTTTCCTTCTTCAAAACCGTTTCATACGCATTTTTTCTCCGCCGCAAAAAAAAGGAAAGATTAACTCCAGGAATATGTTTCTTTTTTGCATTCGGGCCAATATTTTTCTCCATTTTTCATCCGACTCGCTCCTTAAATCGCTTTATTTCATTATGGAGAACTTGTGTGAAGAATTTTTCATTGAGGACTGATGTGTGTACGATTTAAGAAAAAAGAGAAGGAGAGAAACCGGAAACTCGAGGTACCAGGCGTGACTGCTCTATAGATCGCTGTATGATGATACCGTAAAACGAAAAAAAAAGAAAAATACGAAATGACGGATATCGCGTGTACGCAAGCCGCGAATTTTCTGAAAAAAAAAACAATAACATACATGTATAATTTACAAAAATGAAACAAAATTACAGGAATAAATTTGAAGCTAATAAATTAGGAAATAAAAGTAAATAATAATCATAGCATATAAATTGTTTCAAAATAAAAATAAATATTTTAACTAATGAAATCGTCAATTCGAAGACTGCACTCACTCAATTTGAGAAAACTGACTTTTCAATCAGTTTTTTTAATGTTTCAATATGAATTCTTGAATTTCGCCACGAATAAATATCATTTTCGTTATCTACGGGAAATTTCCGATCAAGTAGGCTCTTGAAATCGAAAAAAAAAATTTTCAAGTAATTTGGTGTGTCACACTGGGTCTCGTGGACCCATGAAAATTTCATTCAGCGATATCTTTACTTTTTCTTGACCAAATCAACTTTATTAAGGGTGATTCTTAAAGTTTT
>JAPYYW010001136.1:0-33632 GCA_030522545.1 Cremastinae sp. A BG-2022a
TACTTATTCGGGGCGAAATTCAAGAATTCATATTGAAAATTGCAAAAAACTGATCGTAAAATCAGTTTTTTCGATTTTTCAATATAAATTCTTTAATTTCGCCCCGAATAATTATCATTTTCGTTATCTACGGGAAATTTCCGATCGAGTAGGCTCTTAAAATCGAACAAAAAAAATTTCAAAAAAATTGGTAAGTCACACTGGGTCTCGTGGACCCATGAAAATTTCAATTAGCAATATCTTTTATTTCTCTTAATCAAATCAACTTTATTAAGGGTGATTTGTAAAGATTTTTGCAAAACAAAGCAAATGGCGCAAGGATCACGTTATATATCAATTTTTTAAAAAGTTAGGACGTCCTGAAAATTTCGCCCCGAATAAGTAGCATTTTCGTTATCTACGGAAAATTTCCGATCGAATAGGCTCTTAAAATCGAAAAATAAACATTTCAAAAAATTTTGTGAGAAATTCAAGAAATTTAGCGAATCACACTGAGTCTCGTAGACCCATAAAAATTTCAACTTGCGATGTGTCTTACCTTTTGACGAAATCAGCTCTATTAAGGATGATTCATGGAGACGATGCGAATCTTCCTAATTTTCTGCTCCATATGTTCCGTGGGCCTCGCACTTCACTTCACCACCACATCACACAAAACTCAATATTTTTGTATTTTTTTAAATCAAGTTAAAAAACGAACCATCAAATATATATGGGTAAGTGAAAATACATAGAACTGATAATTTATGATGACAAATTCAATTATTCATTATAAAAACCGCTTTTGAAAAACTATTCGTTCGAATTCAATAGCCTTGAACAAGACTACATACGTTTAATATAATGGAAAATATACTGTGTAGAATAAAATAGGGGGATCGAGATTATTTGCATCAAAGTGGACGTCACTTTCATCTACACCGACATTTTTCAAAAGTATTTCGAAACGATATTATAAATTTGAAAAGCTAAACACTATTCACTTTTTCTATGATCGAAAATAACACTGGAACCGACACCGGATTACACTTGTCGAATTTCTACGAAATGTTTTTTGGTAATAAACTACCTTGCAAGACCCGACACGTCTTACCGCAACACTTTCTAGCGGCCTACTGATTCCAAATTCAGTCGAAAATCCGAATAATAAAGACCGGTTTTTCCCTCGACCTCGACGAATAATCACAATGGATGAATAATAGTCGAGATATTTTCGGAAATTTGGAATTTCCTCGTTACGCTCGACGAATTTTCTCTCTTTTTTTTTTCGAATGTTTACGATCCCCGAACTATTCAGGTATATTTGCCCAGGTATATTTGATGTAAATAGTAGAAAATTGTGTTGTAAATATTTCTCACATTATTACACGTAGAAGTAAAGTTATAATAAAAGTATATTGAGAAAATTTATTATGCTCAAGGGACCTCCAGCCTGATATCGAGAATCGAAAATAGGAAGATTTAAAAATTTCAAGTGGCAATTTTTGCAAGACGAAATAAATGATTTAAATATTAAGGTCATTATTTTCATAGCAGCACACGTTGAATTTTTTTTAATGAGTAGAGATTAGCCAAAAGTTTATGCGCTCTATTCCGATGAATCGATTTTAGGCCTCATGTCTTTTTTAATATAGGATATGATTTTCATAATAGTTTTTGAACATTTTACTAAATTTATTTAATTTTTCAAATATCACCAAATATTGATATTCTCATTTTTTTGCATTCCAAAGGCATTTCAAAAACTGAAATTATATCATATTTTTTTGTTTCCTCCACAATTTAAATTTTCAAAATTTGTTTTTTTTTCTCGTGCTTTATTCGTATTCTGCCTGAAAGGTAAATTGCATTCTGTAACTGACCGTTTGACCTTTCACGAAGTAATTCTCGTTGGATCGGCTCGTTGAAAATTTGATGAAAAACGTCGAGACAAGAGAGCAATTCTCTGCGAACAGGAACGCGAAGTTTCTCGCCGTTCTATTCTCATTATCTCACTGATCAATCAAAATTACATCGGTAACACGAAGATTAATGGTTCCTCCTCGGTCTTGTTTTCCAGCAACAACTATTTTTATTATTAATTATTTTCTTCCACCGATGATTAACTGTACTCGTTAAAACAAGTAAAAATCATATATTTTGGTTAGTTTTTCCTGTATAGTTTAATCCTCGTAAAACAATTAATCATCGTTTGCATTAGCAAAGAAAATTTTAATGAGGCATAAGAATGTATTATCTCCAATTTATTATTTTTATTCTCTTCATTTCTTGATTTAATGAACCGGTTAAAAATGAGTTAATTAATCAGGGTGGTGCAGATCATGTTTCGGGCCGTTTGGCTCTAAATGAGAACGAAGCGATTGTACTCGCGAGTGTGAATATTTCACATGACAAATTGAGATTAAAGCTCGATATTTTGGTGAAACGTCGAGGACAGATTTATAACATTTGAATTTCGTCATTGAATTCTCATCGGTGACAACCCAAACCCAAAACCAAACGCAAACCCGAAAACTGATCTAAACTGTAACCCCATCCCAAACCAGAACCCAAATTGGAGCATCTAACTTTTTAACGTGAAGCGGTTCCCGGGAAAAAATTTATTGGAGGCTGAGATAAAAAATAGACGATAGAGAGAGAGAGAAAAAAAGGAAAGGAATGTAGAGCCGTTTCGTGAATAATTCAACAAAATGTTTCAATACCTCGTGCGCCATTTATCCATTTCTTTCTCATTTATTGCCCCTTTTATTTATTTTTTTTGTTCCCCTTAAAATATTAATACCGAAGAGCAAATGGAGTAGAGGTGGGATCGGTAAAGGTGGGCAGGTCAATTTACGACGCTGAAATAATTCCACTGTGAGGAAAGCCACAAGAGAATTCCTCTTGCCCCGATGTATTATGTAGATTGACGTAACTTAGCTTTGCCTCTCTCTCTCTCATCCCCTTTGTTCGTCCCTCTCTTTATCATTACTTTTTTTAACTATTTTATTTCATACCATCCTTTTTTTATTTCGTTTTTTTTTTCGCGCTGTGATTTCTTCTCTCTGCTGTGACACAAAGAGCCAGAAAGTCACAGAAAATTGGCTCTCCGTAAGTACATCGACGTATCGCCAGCATGTTTTCCCTTTGACCGAGGGAAAGTGGAATGTACGCGAAGGGTAACCGATAATTCGAGCAGATTGGACCTGAAAGGTGAATTAGGACGTACCGCTGATTCTGTTTAACGTCCATGAGAAATAGCGTCTCAACCTAATCTTTATTGACTCCCAGGGATAAAAATTTTAAAAAGTTCCAGACATGTCGATCCCGAACTAAAGGCGGTCGTGACACATTTTAGACGCAGTCCTTTCATATGCTAATTCAATTAACTAAATTGTAACTTTATTTCATCAAAATTTCAATACGATGTGAAATTCCATTTATAAAAATGGAGATAATTTAAAAAATGGGGGTAAATTCATAGCAATAATTTCCATTTTTTCTTTTAAAGTATAGTTTGTTTGTGATTAAAATTTCAAGGTAGTTCACTCGTTTAAAGATTTTTTAAGCATGATTTTTTCGATAAAAGGATTAATACTGAGTATAACAAGTACGAAAAATAAATAAAAATATAATATCCGATAGAATTTCTTACGAATGAGCTATTCTCGTCGCTTCTCCTGATTTTCCACGGATTTTAAGATATTATGGAATGAAAAGAATGGATTTCCTGTTCGCCGGTTACCGGAAGTAAAGACCGGTATATAAATTGGCCGAAAAATAATGGGCGTTAATCAGAAGAGCGAATTAGAGCTCTGACCGTTAAAGGGATCGCGTTAAAATGCAAAGCTCGATTCTGGAAATTTTCCTCGAGCTCCAATACTTTGAAGAATATTCGAGGCGCGTGGATAGAGAATTTACGTGCGCGCAATAACGAATGAAACGTTCGACACTCGGATCGACGAGCACAGGTTAAAGGGAAAAAGAAATTCAATTTCGAACATGAATTGTAACGAGCATTTAATGAATAATTATTCCCAATCTCCCTTCTCTCTATACACTCTTCCTTCCACCTGTTTTCTTATCGATTTTCAATCATTCCTTCATTTTTCCCAGTTCACTACAGAGGAGACGTTTTTTCATATTTATTTTTTACCAAAGTGAAAAATCATAAACGGTTTTTCACTCTCCAACAAGACTAGACTCTTATTTCTACAGGTTTTTTTACATATTTCGTTTCTGTCGAAGACAAGCATGATTAACTTTCCAATTATCAGATTCCAAACCTTTTTTCAAAAGTATTCGATTGATATTTTTACCATGAAGTTTCAATGTCGCTAAAACTTTTATGAAAATTTTTTTAGCATTTTGTCGTCTTTGTTAAAATTTTTCGTCTACATTTCTCGTAAAGTTTTACATTTGTTTTCTCTGGGCAAGAGTTTTACTCTCAAAATGTAGAGATATTCGTAACCTTTCGATATTCTAAAAGTATTCACGTGAGACAGAGATCGAAGGCTCGCAGGTGTTTGTATATTTATTATCAATGTTTCGATGATCGAGGAAAAAGAATTTCCCTGTGAGTTGCTTGAAATTGGATAAATACGTAATGAAACGAAATCTCTTATTTTTCTCGATTTCACGGTGATGCTCTTATAAAAAGGAAATTCATGAATTTTTTATGACAACTGACAACACACGGAGAAAAAAAATGTATTTTTATTCTTTTTTGCATCTAGAATGCTCTATTGACTCAATAATTTACAATTTTAGATTCGCACAAAGATTTCGGTTCGCGAAAAGAAAAGGGACGGGATAACTCACAACACGATGTTTTGTGTTTTTCTTTTTATGGATACAGCGACAAGAGTACTTTCTTTAAATTTTGCCATCTGATGAAGTTGGTTCTTCGAAGATCCTTGTGGATTCTATTTCTGAACCTGAAAGAACGTGTTTTTTCTTCAAATTTCGCAAAAAGGATATTGAATAAAATGTATTCAAAGAATAAAAGTTGAATAACTAAACGAAAAATCTTATCTCGTGTTGAAAAAGAAAAATTCTCCATGCTCAAAAGTAAATAAAAATAAAAATAAAAATATTAAAAGCTGAAAGGGTCGGATTGAATTAGACTTAAATTAATTTGTAAGTTTCACGAATTTTTTATATAATTTACCTTGGAATCTCCACCACCGAGATAAACGAGTCCCATGGAACCTGCATAGGCTATGAGTGTCTCGACGGCCTGCTGTGTTTCGAGAAGAATCCTCGTTTCATTCATCCAATCTCTCGCGATGCACCGTGGAGCTCCCTTCAGTAAGTTCATGTAACGTAATGTCATTTTGAAATCCCCCCGATCTAGCCAATACCTGAAATATTATCAAAAAAAAAAAATTAAAAATAATCTTCTTGTAGTCCATTAAGGATATCAGGAGTGAATCTTTTTAACCGTCGTTACTTATCTTATCGAGTTTTTAAACATTCGGAACGTTATTTTAAACGTTATTTTAATGAAATAAATGAAAATGAATCAAGTTAAGAAAAAATCAAATACTTAACATAAATATCCATATCTCATATACGTAGCACAAGTATCGTGACATATAAAAAGTCTAGAATTCACGAAGAGTTAAAAGAAATAAAAACAATTGAGTAAATAAAAGAAGGACAAACATTGTGGTGCAAAGTTAAACCATAGTAAAATGATAAATAATGAATTAGGTTTGTAAAAGGGGGGGGGGGCGCAGAGAGTGTTGAAGTTTCGTGGACGATCAATTTATCTGGGGTAAATTTTCGTATACACGCAATAATGCGGCATATACCGAGGCGAAAACTATCTAGATAACACGCTCGGATATGAGCGAAGGAAAGGAAGATAGTTTCTGAAGGAAGAAGCGAAGGTGGAGGGGAGGATTTGAGGGAATGGGAAGAAAGTGATGGACGAAAGCCTCGAGTACAGCAAATTGAGACGAGCCTCGTTATTTGGGTCATCCATCCGGCTCTCTCGTATACGCGTCCTATTTGCACTGACGCAACGTAATCGCGGTCCCCAAAACTTTCGGAGCTTCCAAAACTCGACAACCCTGAACACTGCTTCCCTATGCAAACGACCAGTATTATACTCTCTCTAACCCCTTCGTCTTTTTTTCGTTCTCTTTTCAATAATCTTCTTTCATTCTTGATCAAAAAGTAAAAAAAAATATAACAATCCAACGCTTTACGTTTTTAAGATAAAAAAAAAAGTAATAAAGGAATATTGGCTCGTGTTTCTTTAGAAAACACGTTGTGAGAGCTTAGAGGATCCTCGGAGAAACCGATGTCGGGAGCGAGAAAAAATTGCGCGATCCGAAGGGGTTGATCGAAGGGACAGCTGGAGATAAAGTAACAGTTTCCTTTTGTCATGTGGACGAGAAAGAGAGCGAGGAGCGACACGAGAAAATGCAATTTTGATGAAAATCGTAAAAAAAAGGGACACGAGCCCCGATGAAATCGAACGGGGAAAAGCCGAGAGCTCGATTTTCAAGAGAACATCGAAATTTCTTACCTCGCACGATTCAGGATGTCGTATGTGTTAAATTTGCTCGTGTCGATCGGCTCGTCCTTCAACTCGCTCTTCGGTATCGGATTCACCGTACTCACGAGAAGAAAGCTCTGCAGGTAGCTCAAAAAGTATATGGGCAATGAAGCACCTTCTTCAGGAACCAATGCCAATCGTCTCGCCATACGTTCAACCTAAAAATAAACAAAAATACATATTATTCTTATTTAACTCGTTAAAAATTTTTTATTTCATTTAATGAGATTATAAATGATCGTAAAATAAACATAATTGCGCTACTTTTATTGAACTTTTCTCACTTGTACTCGACTTTGAAAGTGTTACCTTTTTTTTCTCATGCGCACGGCCTTGCCGCATAATATATATAGAACTACTTCGTGTGCACAAATATACAAACGCACGAACGATTTTCACTAAAAAAATTTTTTTCGCCAAAGTTGGTCAGGTCATGCCTGTTTTTTAAATAACTTTTTTACAAGGTATTGTACAATTTTTAATAAGTTTTAAAAAAATCATTTTCAAGTTATCTTTGCGAACCAATATTCTTGTGATTATTCGATTTTTTAATATCGATTTGTTTTACATTTCTGCAAATATATAATTTTTTTAAAACTGTTTTTAATTAAACGGTTTTTATTATCGAATTACTTTAACACAGGAAGTTTAAATTTAAATGATTCGTAATAATGTATACTTTTGTGGTATAAAATTGCATGGAGAATTTTTAAATGCATTTTTTGGGAAAAAGAATACTTTCGGTCGAGCTGCAGTGTAAGATGAAACGTTGAAAATGAAAATTTTGGTGACTCGTTGATAAAACAATAACGAAACAGCTTTTCAAAGAGACCGTTGCAACTCAATTATCCTAAATGAACTGCCCGGTATAATGCTTCATAATTATTATGCATGTACTTTGGTAGACAATGAGAAAATGTTCACCTTGAGAAATCGTTCGCGAAGCGCGTCCTCGGGAAAGACGCCGCGTTTGGCTGCCTCTTCAGGAATTCCCTCTATGGTGGCTCGCACCAGTGAGTCTTCTTTGGCTGGAAGAAAAAACGGGGTAGAAGAGAATGGAGGTCCGAAGAGCGTCTCTCGGGAATATCGCAGAGAGTGAAGCGAAAGAAAAAAAAATTGCAAGAAAAAAAAAAGTGAAACAAAAGAACCTGAATAGTTTGCGAAGAAAAAAAAATTAAAAAATTGATACATCCTGAGTGAATGGAAAATATTTGAAAATATAATGGGATAAGTGAGAAATTGTTTTCTTTTTCTTTTTTTTAATATTGAATATTTTGAAATAGTGGGGAAAAAAAACGAGAAAAAACGATAAGAGCCTTCAGACTCACGTGCTACTTTGTATACCGCCTTGATCTCTGGTTCCAGCGGTCTGACCGCCTTGTCTGGCGTTGCTCCGGGTGGTGCCACCTTGACGGCCCTTGCCAGGGCTTGACAGGCCGCCCAGAGCATCTGGGCATCGCAGGCGCCCTTCTCCTCATTCAGTCGTACTTTTTTCCGTTTCGCCATTTTATTTCGTATTTTTCAGCATTTTTTTTTTTTCGACCGGGCCATGAAACAAAAAGATGGGAAAAGAAGCGTTTCCTTTAGTGACAGATTAGAGCTTTCTCTTCTCTTGCCTCGTCCTCAGACTGGCAAATCCTTTGAGCGCCGAGTTATTAATAATACAAACAGGAAATGAGAAAGAGAGAGGGAGGGAGAAAAGGAGGGACGTCGTGAATGTCCTCTGTCGCCTTTTTTCAAATGACGTTTCTCTTCTCTCTTTTTTTTTAACATACAATCGAAAAAGGATTGAGCAGGGAAGTAAAAAAGAGCCGAGCCGTGGAGAGCGTCGAGAGGCAAAAAATGAGGGAAGAAAAAAAAGAGACAGAGAGAGAGAGAGAGAGAATGAAAAAAAAACGAGGAAAGAAATGTACTCGAAGCTCGTGACGAGAACTGGGCCGCTTTTCACCAAAGTGGCGAGATGCTTTCCACCTGAGCAAATCGAGCATCCAGGCGAAAAAGAAAGGAGCGAGGACTCTTTCCTCGTTGAAAAGTTTCCGAAAGACGAGCAGATATCGCGGGAAGAAATATCCTGAAAAAAAGACCATTCTACCGCTCAAGCCTCGTTACACTTTTTCCCTCGTTTAATTTTTGCCACCGAGTACTAAAAAAGAGAAAAAAAAACAAAAATTTTGACTTTGCTGGCCCTTCACACTGGCATTTCCCTTTAATTTCATAAATTAATTAACATTAAATATCGAACAAGAATTTTCATGCGGATATTTTATATCAGTCAACAAAAAAATTTAATTTGAAAAAAAAAAATGCAAAATATGAATGCGCCATACGGTGTAACGGCGCGCTTGTAAAAAAAAAGGGAAAAAAAGAAAGCGAGAATCGAACAGTTACGCATGAGTTGAAACCAAACGCGAAAGAGAAACAAAAACAAATCGAAAGGTTTGAAAAAAAAAAACGAGGAAAAAAAGGGAACAATGGAACCAATTCGATTGTGAGAGAAATTGGTATGATCGTTTGGCCGGAATTTCGAAATGTCGATCACTCTGACAGCTGGAAGACTCGACTAAACGATGACCATGACATTACTATCATTATTACCAAAAGCAGTTTTAAAATTATTTTGTACATCGTTCTTACGTAAAAAAATGTCAGATAAAAATTTTAATTTGTTTCGAAGTAACAAGTAGTAAAAAAAAAGAGTCTACTCTCGAAGAAAAGTTTTCTATTAACCAAGAAAAAAAAGGTTCTCCTGAGAACACGAAGTTCTTCTGTATGATCGGAGAGTATCGATGAACGGGGACATTGATCCAAAATCGACTCGAATGACATCTGTTCAATCATTTCCGTAGGAAACCAAACACTAAGTCAAACAGAAGGATAAAATAACGAAAAAGGGAGAATGGGGATGTAAAGAAAAAAGAAGAGGATCGAAGAGCTTTCGGAGGAATTCCGTTCGAGTCGAGGTCGCAGGGTTTACCGCGATTAGCCACAACTTCGCGAATCTCGTTTTGACCGCTTATTTTGTCTGCGGTCACAGAATCTACTCTCGTACTGACAATGGGTTATTCCCTTTTCCATTTCTCTCCCTCTCTCTCTCACTTTTTTTTGTATTTTTCGTTAGGCCAAAAGCTCAAAGGTCGACTCAAAAATTCTAGCTAGAAAATATTGCTGAATGAAAAAAGATTAATTAAAGTTAAGATGAAAATACGTATTAATTTTACGATTATTCGTTTCTACAAATAATTAAAATTTCGCAAAAGTAATATGAAAAAGTGGAAAAGAGTGATATTTCAAAAGTTATTTATATTGAAAAAATATATGATTTTATTGAGTAAACCAAAACTATAAAGTTATTTTATTGTTATTTTGAAACCAAGAAAAATGTTGGTAAAAATTGTTTGACAAATATCACATAAAGTATTCTCCTAAACTTCATAGAATTTCACATACGATTTTTTTTAGCATATATCTATCTATTACCAGAATTTAATTAAAATCTGACGGTTACGAGCGCAAGGGTTGGACACGCTCGAAGGACAATGCATGGACTCCATTCGACCTCCCGAATGACTAAAATTTCACTTGAATATCTCAAATTGGGAGTGATTAATCTCTTCGTAAATTAGCCAGAGAATTTATACCGATGTTGTGAGTTCACAGGAACAATTGTGCAGTTTGGTGGAACGACGTGTTCACGCGACAACAATCTTAAGCATAAATGTATGAATTTTGAATCCCCTCGAAATATTTTTCGTTCTCCCTGTATCCCATTATTCTTATTTTTTTTTTAGTAGTGACGATGCAAAACTGATTCGTCGAAGGAACTGGACAAGAGGAGGTCACTGAGCAAGAGGAGAAGAAGACGAGGAGGAGGAGGAGGAGGAGAGGAAAAAAAGATGGACGAGAAAAAGGGAGAAAAACGAGAGAGAGAGAGAGAGAGAGAGAGAGAGGGAGAGAGACAGTTGGTGCTTACTGTGAAATTGAATTCTAAGTTTTTTACTAGCGGTCCCTCTGGGCATCGGAGAAGAGAAGGAAGGGCAGGTCGAGAGAGAAAAAAGAAGAGAGAGATGCGCCAGGATGAGAATCAACGGATTTTCCCACCCTTCGACGTTCTCCCTCTGTCTCTCTTTTTTGTTCTCTCTTTCTCTTTTTCTTTCTCCCGCTTTGAGCGAAGCGTGTGCACCGCACTCTTCATATCGATATTGCAATTTTTAAAGCTCGAAAGAGAAGAAAAAAAACTTTGGACGAATCCTCATTGATCCTCCCTCTCTCTCTCTCTCTCTCTCACACACACACTCTCTTCCCCGCCTTGTGCCTGCGAAAAAGCTGATTTTGGTTAAAGCTGATCCGCTCGTCTCTGACCCCGGATCGTCATCCATTTTTTATGAGCTTTGCAAAATTTCCTTCGGGTGACAACGGGACTTATCCACGAGAGCCGATAGAGGATTTTTTTCGTGACAAAAACATAGAGGGAGTAAATTACGAAAAAAAAAATATCAGAAGCGTCAACGAGAAGAAAATTCACAATGAAACTTTTTCCGTGTCCTCTTTTTCATGCAAGTTCCACCGTTGCCCGCCTTGTATCTCATTTTTTTTTCTCTCTTCGAACCAGCTCGTAACCTTGCACCCTAATAAAATTCGAAAATACGCTGACTTGGGAATTTACGAGGATCCGGAAAAGAGTCCCAGAAGAAAAAAAACAAGCTCACGGTCGAACGTAAATAAGAATTAAGTAAAAAAAAGAAATCTCAATGGAAGTAACAAAAGTAGTTGCGCTTTGTAAGTAATTTTTCGACATTTCTAGAGAATATTGTCGAATGTTGAGGGGGGAAAAAAAAAGAAAAAACTCACCAGCAAGAGCGGCGTCAAGTCCTCGAAGTCTTCCAACGACAGTTGCCAATTGCGCCTTGTACTTGTTCGTGTCAGCCTCGACTTGCTCGCTCAGGGCTCGATCTATCGCCCTCTGGGTCTCCCGTTGTTTCGCATCGAGTGCGTCTTTCAGATGATCCGAATTCACCTGGCTCTGGAGCTTCAATTGTCGACGCATCTCCTCGTCGAAACGTTTCTGTTCTTCCAGCAACTGAAAACAAAAATCGAATTCTTCAAAATTATTTCGTAAAACAACATTTTTGAAGAAATATGTTATTCCACTTTTAATCTAAATTTAAACAATGATGCGAGAATCACAATTTTTCAAAGATATTTTCATAGCTGTGTGCTGTGCAAGAAAAAGTGTCAAAATATCTCAAAAACTTAACAGTAAGAACTACTCGTCTCTTTTTTAAAAGAATTGTTTTATTTTTCAACAAAATATATAATTTTTAAAAAATTTTCTTGAAAATACGGTTTTTACTGTCGAAATATCCAAAGAGATTTTTGAGCATACTCTTGACAACAGCTTGAATGTTTTCCAATATTTTAAATCTTCTCTCTCGAAACGTAGTGGGCGGAAGAAAGCTGGATGTAAGTCAGGTCAAAGTTTTTTTTTTGGCAATGGAAAAAAAAGCAAAGATTGAAAGTACGTCGTCGCGCTTTGTATGACTTAAAACACGAATCTTGAATCCTGTTTCTGAGAGAGCGTCGGATCTGTGTCTTTTTCTCTCAAGAGAGGGAGGCAAATTTCGATCCGACATTCGCCCCAAGCTGTTTCGTGATCCCTAGAACGAGGAGGTATCGAGGGCACATCTGTGGCCTGCTCTTGTCTCCGCAATGTACGATCCTCAGCCTAAAGTGTCAATAATTAACGCCCTAGTGAACATACGACACTCCTTGTCCGCTCCCAAGGCGTACCGCGACAAGGGAACCTTCCAAGCCAAGATGTTGTGTTCACAAAAAAAAAAGTATCTCTTATTTTTTGTCTACCGACCTCGTTACTGATAAAAAGATAATCCCCTTGGTATTTTTGTACCAATTAATTATTTAATTGGACTGAGAAACAAAAGTTAATTCACTTTCGTCCTGTTTACCATTATTATAGATATAAATCAAGTGACGAATGATTTTCAAATAAATTGCTCGATTTATTTATTCTGCTTGAAGAGGAAAGAAAGTATATGAATTTTTGATAAAAGCGTTTTTTTTTTTGCGTTCTATTGAAAATTATCCAACAATACTAGCTGAGTGGAAATGAGAAAAAAGGCTGACCATGCGGCGAAAAAGAGGGCAAATCAATGAATTTTCATTCCTTCTCGAAATAAATGCGAAAACGAGATGACTATTTTTTTTCTCTCTGTCACAAGTGTCAGTTTGGTGATTAAAAAAAAATAAAGTCGAGGAGACGAAAAAAAGATTCAGGAGAGGAACTCTACAAAAAGGATGACTCTGCGATATTCGCGAGAAAAAGAAATCTCACGACCGCAAAAACCGCGGAATGATTTACGACACGTGAAAATAGGCTCGTCGAGAAAAAAGGAAAAAACGGATTGAAGGAAGAAAAAAAGGTGGATGATATTACGATATTGACTTGGCCGATATTTTCAGCGATATTTTTCCTATCGACGGATGCTTCCGTCGTTAAAT
This sequence comes from Cremastinae sp. A BG-2022a, assembly GCA_030522545.1. Taxonomy (NCBI): domain Eukaryota; kingdom Metazoa; phylum Arthropoda; class Insecta; order Hymenoptera; family Ichneumonidae; species Cremastinae sp. A BG-2022a. The sequence goes on from JAPYYW010001136.1 coordinate 13,064, forward strand.
TGAATATACGAGCGAGTGATTTTACCTCCCAAAAGAGGGGGCCAAAAAAAACGAGGAAATCGAGAAGAATTCGTTATTCGAAAGGACAGCTCGCAAATGGGACAAAATATCAAATTGAAGCTAATGGCTACTTGTAAATGAAATATTTATCTCGTGAATAATTCTTCGAGTTCAACGTTTAATCATTATATTTTTTTGTTCAATTGTTTTCCAATTTTTTAAAAGATTATTCACAGTTTTGCCTTTCATCATTTTTTTATGAAAAAGTATTGACAATGTGAAAAAAATGGTTGGCAAGCACTTCAACGTGTTTCTCAGAAACAATAAAGGTAAAAAAATCGTGAAAAAGCAGTAAACCGCTTACGAGGGAAGATTTAGCCTCACAAAGTTGCGCAGTTTTTAAAAAAAAGGGGGATTTCGTAGCTTACGAAATTTGACAAAAAAAAACGCTCGAGCACGCGTGGACGAGATAAAAATCGAAACAAATACAGAAAGTATTTTGAGTTTTGTCTCGAAAAAGTGTTCCCCCTTCTTTTCGTCAAAGCGGATCGAGATAAAACCCGAACTGTATTGATAATTATTGGTGCGAAAACGTGCTTCCTCCAAAAAATTTGCAGAAAAACCAGCGAGCAAATAGGATCATTCCCATTGTCTCGCTTAAAATAACGAGAAATGACGCAGGGATCGAGGAATGTTCTGCTTCATGAGAGAGAAAGAGAGGAAAAAAATGAAGAGCCCAATTTCTATTCGGAGAGAAAAAGAGTGTGGAAAGGGAGCACATTTTTTTCTCCGGATAGTATACGTACATTCATGGACTACATTATAAAATGTAATACGAAAGAATACAGAGGAGAATGGCCGAGCAGCACTGTTCTAAAAGATCATATTGCTTCCAGATTCTCTGGCATTTTTGCTCTAGCTTTTGCCTCTCTTTCTCTCTTTTCCTCCCTCCGCGCGCGCGTATATACACGCTTTCCGGCCTAGCTACCGAAATACTGGCAGCGATCCAAATGGAAATAGATAAAAAGCTGAAGGGATTCTCCTCCCTCGGCGTTCTCCCCGTGTGTTCCGTAGAATCGAGTTTTCGCAATGGTGTGCGTCACGCTTGGCAGATTCCGATCTCTTTCTCCATTTTTCCGCTCCCTATCTCTTTCTCTTCGCCCTGAGACGTCGATCTCAATGCAGGAAACATGACCGAGTTGGCCACCGGATTTCTTCCCGAGTTATCTTCGACTCGAGCTCTCTCGAGGACTTGTCATTCATTGTTCTTCAACCCCTTCCAAATCGACCATTCGAAAATCCTCATATAAATTTGTATATCAACTTGCTCACCTTCTTGTCGAATTCTTCCTGAAGCAGACGTTTCTCTTTGTTGACTTGATTGCAAATCATCGCCTCGATCTTCTCGTCTGTCGCGGACTCGCCGGCTGATCGAAGAGCGGCTCTGATTTTCGCTTCTTGTACAGTCTGCAATAATACATCATTCGATTAACAAAAGTTTTTAAAAGTGCATACGAGCCTTTTGTAAATTCTTTTAGCATTCTTTAATATTATTTTATGGACAAAAAAATGCCACCAACAAATATCCCACCTGTAACCTCTCGAGTTCCTTCTGGAGATAGTTTACTTTATTGTACATGTGAAGAACGAAAAGATCGAATGCCTCCTCGTTCACGGAGAACCGTTTGTCGTGAATATTGATATTCGGGAATAAAATTTGAAGTTCCTCGTTGAAAGCGTCACGCGCGGTCTTGACTTGTTTCCAGAAACGATCGGTTATGTTCGCTGCTCGCTGTTCGTCCTCGAATTTCTTTTTCGCCTCGTCGACGTCGTTGACTATTTTCTTCAAGTTTCGTCTAGCCACGGTCTTGATTACAGGCGGGGCCTCGAACTGCGTGTCGTCGATCAAGGAGGACAGTCTCGTCAGAGACTGCAGTGCCTCGTTCGCATTTTCCTCAGCATCATCGAGGGACTGTTTCCTTTTTTCGGATGCCTCTTTCAACCTAAAAACAAAAAAACATCATATCAATTATCATGGATTCTTGGAAAAAATCTTTCAAAGTTTGGACAATTTTTCAGAAATACCTCTGCCACACGGGAGCTCCAGGATGGCCAGCATTCTCGATAACTTTCACCACGTCTTGGTTGTACTCCTGAATAGCGCACGTTGCCTTGTTGTAAGCTGAAATCGCCTTGGCAGCAGCCTGTCCGCAGTAAGTCTCGAGTTCGACGAGATTTGTCGGTTTCAAATCTTCCGGAACGTCTTTTTTCACTGGAACGGGCTTTTCAACGACTGCGCGCAAAAAACGCGAATGAAAATGGATTAATTCAATGAAAGCTTTATAAACATACAATACCGGTGATTTTTTGCGAAAAAATAATTTTAAAAAAACATCGCAAAGAACCCACCAATTTCGATCTCTTCGCCTTTGTCCTTGCTCATTCGAATTTCCGAGTACGGTGCGTTAACCGGCGGGTCCTTGACTTCGACGAGAGGTACAAAAGCTGGCTTCGGTGCTAGCATACGTAAGGATAAATGTAAAATGTTAGCTGGGTTAAAATGCCGTTCACAGGCCACATTATTAGACTTTGAACTATTATTCTACAGTCTAAAGCTACATTAAAATCAATTTAATTAATGTTTATCAATTAAAAGGTGATTAAAAAGAGCTTAGAATATTTAGCTTAGAATACAGTCTAAAGCTACATTAAAATCAATTTAATTAATGTTTATCAATTAAAAGGTGATTAAAAAGAGCTTAGAATATTTATAACAAGGATAAGGGAATGGGATTGGAGCTCACGTATGTAATTTTCGACATTCGTGCAAATAACAGTGCTTTTGTGCAGCTGACCTGATTTTATTTCAGCCTCTTTGGCATCGCCAAAAATCATCTTTAGCAATCTGCAAATAAGTTATTCATTTTACTAAATACACTCTTAGAGTTTAAAAACGAATATTTAGAAAATTAAACTCACGTCTGCTTGATATTTTCGAAAAATTTTCGCACGAGATCGAAATATTTATTCTCCTCCTGGAAAATAATTTTTATCGCGTTGTCTGTGCCAGGTATCCATTGCTCCAGAGTTTTTCTGAAGTCTGGATTACTTTTGGCATAGGCAAGAATGCCCAAGGTTCCAATCGTGACTGCTCCAATTGCTACCAAGCCACCCGAGCCTCCTCTCTTTTCTCTGGAAAATTTGAAAATTAAATTGTTAAATATTTATCACTTTTGACAAAGTTTTTTCACGAGCAACCAGGACCCATGGCTAAGAAGGATAACAAGGGAAAGAGAGAGCAAATTTTTCTCATTTTCAATGTTTTTTACAGAATGTCCATTTTTTCAGACACTTTGCTTTCACTTGTGATACTTTTTAATTTTTGACAGGATGTTTTTCACCCAGGAACCCAGGAGTCAGGACTGAAAGGAAAGACATGGGAAAAAGCAATTTTAAGGATTTCATGCAGCACACAAGGAAAATGCGCTTTTCCATCGACCATTCATTTCTTTTGGACATCTCATAATACCTTTTCGGCGATTCGGTTGAATATTGAAATCCAGAGTATCTGGATGAAAATTTAGCATCTTTGAAGATCCTAAAAACATTTGTATTAACATTACTACCAAGCAAAAAAAAATTATGCATGAATTTAAAGAATGCGAGATTTACTTCTTGTTTTTATAAGTTAATTTGTCAAAAAACAGAGGCCTGGGGATGCGTAAAAGTTTACGACAGAATTCTCACCTCTTTTCATGGTCACACTTGACTCGAGAGTGATTCTCGTGATACTTGGCCGACAGATAGATTCTTGAACACGTGTATTTTTTGACCTGGGGATAGAATAGTCGGTATTAAGTGCTACATACACAGAAATTATGTAAGCATTCACAAAAAGCCATCTTGTCACACGAGGAACAACCTTGACATTTCCCTCCCGAAAATGTCACTCGTATTTACCAAATAATTGACAGGCAAAGAAAAATAATAAAATATCCATTGAAGGGTTTAAGTAGCGAGACATCGACGGGAAATATTGTCAAATCGATAATAATGCAGATCTCGTCAAGAAACGTATTCGAAATAAAATGTTGACGGTTCGAGAAAACGAACAGTGGACCGTGAACGATATTCCTTTTTCTTGCATTATCGTGATAAATAAATAATGAATAAAGATTCGGAATTTGTAATCGGTGTTTAAAAGAAAGCTTTTACAAACCCGATTAATGCCGTTGCACGGAAATTTTAATCCAATTCGGAACATCTTTCGGGTGGCCGGGTCGCGGGCAACCAAAGGAAAAAGGAACGGTGGGACAGGACAAGACTGAAAACAGCTGTGACCGGCGCTGCTTTTCTTCCTCCTCGTCTTATTTATCTCCACCTCGTCTATTTGTCCTGCTTGCACGTCCGATTCCCCAATCCCCCTACTGACAAAACGACGTATTAATCGGGAACGTCACGGAAAAAGAACGATGCTCCGGATTCTGAGCGCCGCTATTCGAGGTGAATATATCCTAATTTTTTAAAGACTATATTGCAATTACGAGTCCCGATCCACAAAGATCATCCATTGTTTCGATACGCGTTGAAATAATGACAAATTATTCGTACGTTTACATCGTTTCCTCGATTTATTGTATTTTTTGAGGTTAGGATGCCCTCTCCTGTCTCTTGCGAACTGCCGTAAATAGCGCTCTGCGAAATCGGACCAAAAATCCCGGGCTTATTTGAACCTGATAGCCTTCTACACCAAAAGAAGTTTGATTTTTTTAAAAATAACAATAACGACGCGTAATTTGTTTCTTTTCATGTTCCGAGGCGTTTCTCGTGCAGCGGCGAATGCGCCTGTCAGATCGGCAGTACGTACGAATCTGTCGATTTTGAAAAATCCCGACGTTCCTGTCATTCGTTTTGGAGCAGAACTCAGATGCTTTTCTCTTTTATCAAAGGGAACCTCCAATACTTTCAACGACTATGAAAAATTATTCAGGTGCGGTTTATTTAATACAGTGTATAATTTATCGGATTTATAATGATATAATAAATTTAAATATGTTCTACAGTTGCTCCACTCTACTAAGAAACACCGGAGCGAGTGTTCCAGCTACCAAAGTCCCTGCAAGAACTTTCATCAAGTTTACTCAAAAAAAGGGCAAACGTGTGACTGTGAGAGATGTGCCTAAAAGATTCTTCAGACTAAATTGGTAATTAAAGACATTTTTTCAGTCAAGCTGAATATTTACTCACCAAAATAAAAAAAAAACTTTTGTAATTGTTTGATACATTTTATGTTTAATTGAAATTCTTGATGAAAGACTTTTTATTTTTCTTTATTGAATATTCTGCAGATTGATAAAGGCGATATAGTTTATCATAAATTTTTTTTTTTAAGGGGCATGTGGATAAGGACAAAAGTTGGTCGTAACAAGAAAATATGGAAAAAAACGTTGAAGAGGAGGCAACGTATTAAGCGTCATGTGTTTACAACTCCAAAACAATCTTGGCTACTGGATACAATGGTCTCCAGATACTGGAGACGTCCCAAATATTGGGTCGATGATCCCTACAATCCGTATCATTTACGAGAAGAATTTTGGATCACTCGAAGAAAACCACAAATTGTAGAATAGTCTTGTTACTTTGAGTGGTAAATGAAGAAAAAATATAAAATTCTTTTCAGTGACTAATGAACATCGTTTAGAAACTTTACTTTCTGTTCTATTACAAATACTTTCATTGTATCAGCATGATCTTGCAAAAGTTTTCAATAAAATGAAAAAATATAATGATAACCGAATCAATGATCATCTGCTACGTTCGTAACATAACCTACAAATTCAACTTTTGAAATTCGAGTTGGGAGTACATTCTCTAATGGTGAATACATATAAGAAAATGTACGATTGTTCTTGGCGTTCGAAATAATTTTTTTTCCAGTTTTTTACGCAAAATTAAGAAAAACTATTTATGCTGCAAAAATATTTTTAAACAGCAATATAATAGAAATAATCTGCAATAACGGTGTATGAGATAACCAAAAAATTGTGACTGACTTGATTTTTTGAATGTGTACACAAAGAACGAAAGTTGTTACCATGGATGATCCTGTCGAGTTGATGAATCGTAAAAATGAATCTTTCTCGTGCAATACAAACTGGGTCAATGTACTGTGCCACAAGAAACTGGCAGATGCAATTGCAATGGTTCCAAAATCTGAGGCACCCGAGAAGTACTTGTTTGTCCAAAACAAATGTTCTTTTGAAACAAGCACACGTTTTATCTATTTCCATTTGATTTTAGATTCGATTTGGATGAAATTGTTTCGGAAGAATCCTGCCTCATTCTCAGCTCACAACCGGACGTCAGCTTTGAACAAGAACCCTGTAAAATAGAGATCTCTCTAAAGGGAAAGAAAATTTCAAGGATAGGCATTGTTTCAGAAGCATCCGTAATAGAATTCTTTACCAAATGGGGAGAGTATGCCGGCACCACGTTTGCAAAGTTGATAGATGAATATGAAGGTGCCAGTGTCTACTTGGCTGAACTGAATTACCCACAACCAACGTCAGAAGTCTCAATACGAGTAAATAACATTTTCATGCAAATTTATTATTAATTATTACAGATAGAACATAAATAAATGAATTCATATTTAATAATTTTAGTTCACCAGGGTTGAAAATGCTCGCTCAGACATGTACCTTTATGGAATAAAACTGGTTGTCGAAGATGACTGTTTTTCATCAAAGGAACTAGACATGTTTACCAGTGCTGATGAACTATCTCGAGAGGAAATGAGCACGTTTATGAAATACATTACAAATAAAGTCCATCAGCCAAGATCTGCAAATTTGAATAAAAATGAAAATACACAGTTGCCAATGGAACAGCCAACAATTCAGCATAATATGAATGATACGAAAGAACTACAATTCAATATACAGTCCTACATAGACAAAAAGTTCTTAGAAATGGAGGACAGACTTGTGCTACGTATGAAGGAGATTGAAGCAAAAACCAACGAAAAACTCGACGCAATAATGAAACTTCTAGAATCGCAAAGAATCAGCAATTGAAACCTCCTTGTGAAAAAACTTTGACAAGAATACACAAAGCAAACCACTATAATGTATATATATATATATAGTGTAATTATCGTAAGAATAAAAAAGTTGAGACTTGGTCGAGAATTGTCGTTTTTGGTAATTGGATTTTTTTTAATTACACAAGGTATACAAAAATGAGGAATTTATTATGAAATTATAGTTACCATACAAGAGGCTCGTATAGTTCTAATTAAAAATAAGAGGCAGTGTTTCTATCTCGTACTCGATATTTTCAGCAAGATAGAATCACGTTTTATTTGTAATTTCATGAATTCTGTTAACTTTTTTTCCTTTAATTTAGTAATTTCTTGAATTTTTATCGCTAGGTGGATGATTCTTTCTCAGATGCATCCTTTGTGCCATTCTCAGCTGCTGGAGGATCCCAGTGGTGCAGCTGCTTTCGCCACAACTTTACCATTGCGTCCCAGCCTCTTCTACTGTACTTTGTGTATTTTGGAGGTGTTTTTGGATGTTCTTTCGTTCGTTGGTGCCTAGTGTGACAATTAACTAAGTTAAAATACACTCAGAAAATATTAAACAATAGTAATTGACTTTTTGTTGCTCACTTTGGAACAATTTTGACATATCTGTCATATCCTATTGTGTTCTTTCCATAATCAATGTCTTTTTGCCTGCGAGCCAGTACGGCAGGATCGCTCTCCTGTTCAGCCTTTTTTCTACCTGTTCCGGAAGACGTTGTGCTAGAACTGGAGCCGCTGTTTCTCCTGTTCCTGGCTGCCCGGACATTACGTTTCTCCAGACTCTGGTCTCGCAATCTTTTGCGCACAGTGTCATAGTCGTCTTGCGCACCCGTAACACTTTCCTCGCAATTGTCCTCCTCGTTGGAACTCGCACTGTTGTACGCTTCGATCTTAACTTCAGAATTTTCACACAAATCTCTACTAGTTTCTGCGCTCGATATTTTTTCTTCGCATACTTCCATCCTCGTTATTTCACTGGACCGTTCGCACTTGTCTCCATCTGACACTTTTTTCTCTGCGAGTTTATCATCGTCGTTCTGCTCGGAGCTCTGTACGATTCCGCATATTACCTCGTCCAAGAGAGTGTCTTCGTCGTCGACAACCTTGTTCGGGCCCGTCGAGTCGCTCTCAGCCATGCTCTCCGTATTCGACCTCGTCCCAAACATTTTACATCGATTTATTTCAACTGTTTCGAACGGACTCGCCGGAGAAACGAGAAGCGACGGTATGATCACTTGCTTCGCAAGTATATTCTGTGGAGAAACAAAAAAATAACCGTAATGTCGTTCCTGCATATCGGAGTAATCGAGCGAATCGTAAAATTCACGAGAAATCAACGAGCTCGTCGAACGACGATACGAAATTTTTCACACATTTTACCTGATTTATTGACTGTTACTCAATATTTATGTCCTGGAGTTCGTATTTTTACATAATTGTTGAAATAAACAGTACAGACGAAAATGCGCTAAATGCGGAGACAAGGAAAGCACGTAAACAACAAGGCGAGGGTTGTCGTTGGCGCGAAGTTTCTGTTTCGGCCGTCTTTGAAACAATTGATGCAAATTTTGGTCAGTGATTGTCACGGAGTCTTCAGATCGTTTAAAATACTCAATTGCGAGCTCTTTGCGAGTGATTATCGTATAATTGTTGTTATTTGCAAAATTTTGATTTATTTTTGACTTTTTTTTTCTGTTGGTTGGAAAAGCTTCAACATGCCCGAAAAATGCAAGGCTAGGGAGGGCGCTACTGCTCGGCAAACGTGCATGAAACTGCTCGTCCCCGGGTGCTTGAATTATTGCGAATGAAAGATTGGAAATGCTTAAAATACAATTTCTGTGTCGAAATAATTTCTTTATGCATACGCAATTTTCGCTAGGTCAGATCGAAATTTTTAGCGGAATCGCTGAATTCTCCGATTTCGTTCGCCAATGTAGCAACGAAGTCGATTTTCGTTGCCAATTTCCAATATTCCCGGCCTTTACATGGCGCGCGCGCACGCCGGCTCGTATACGGAGCATGAAAAATATCTCAAAAAAAAATCTGACACGCGTGTGCACGTGCGTACATCACCGTATTTTAGGTTATTTTGAATTACACGACGTACAAACTACAGCGAACGATCAGAACAATGGAACAAGATAAAATAAAGAAAAAGAGAAAAGTGAATGATGAAAACCTCGAAATTTCACCAAAAAAGAAAAAGTTAAGAAATCAACAACCCACCGATTTGCATACAGAAGAAATAACAGACAGGGAAAATCATGGAGAAATTCGAGAAGAATTTGATCAGAGTCGAGGCAACAAGAAAGAAAAGAAAAAGAAAAGACAAAAAGACGAAGAACACGAAAAAAATAATACAATTGACGTAAAAGCGAAAATAAATGGTGTGTCGGAAAATGATGAGATGCAGAGTGAAAAAGAAACAAATTCTCAGGTTGAAGAGTTTCAGATTGAAGGTAAAATATCTTTTTGGTCTAACATTATTATTCATTATTTTGATTTAAAAAATCTTTAGAAAAAACATGAAATTTCAGAAAATTCAGACAATGAGGAGATGAAAATGTCAAATAAGGAAGCCAACCAGTTGTCAGCAAAGTCCCTGAGAAAGAGTTTCAATTCGAATGAGGGAATGGAAACCCTGAGAAAATTTTTAGCAATCGTCAAAGGAAACAAAGAGAGAGATTTGACCGGAGAATACTTACAGGCTGGAGGTAGTGTTCTGGAAGTTTTACGTCTCCTGGACACTTCCGACAAAAAAAATATTGGCAATGCTGCAAGTGTCTTCTCAGCTATACATCTGATAATCATCAAGTAAGTTTGGATGAAACAAAACACTGTAAAAAAATGTAGAATGTCAGATTATAAAAATAAGATAAAAATTATTAATTCATTCTACCTTTTATTTTAGAATTCTAGCAAAGTTCCCTCAGCACCAATCAAACGCAGAGGAAGCCTGTCGTCACTTCATTAATTCTCATCTGTCGTTTGTGCACAGCATGCTCTCAAGTCAGAGCAATGCCAAGCACAGGAAAATAGTCTTGCGTTTACTGGCATCCATGGTTTCCCTAGGAGGAAGTTTGCCCAGAGAATTGTTGGGCCATTTGTCATTTCATTCTCAAGTCATTGAGACTCTGTCTCAGCACACAAAGCCCACAGACTCTCAGAGTGTCAGGACGTGTTACATTCACTTTGTCCTTGCTTTTCTCATCGAGGGAAACGGTTCTATAATTCGATCTTTGCTCGATAAACGAGGGATGCTCTCTTCTATTTTTCCTGGCCTCATCTACGATTCTCATCAGACAGTTCACCTCGTGCTAGAAACTGTTAAAACTTGGATATTGGAGAATCCTGCAATCAGCAAAACGTCAAAGTTGCACGTTTTCTCGACGCCCGTTCTTCAGAGCTTAGTTTCTCTCTACAACTGGAAAGGACCCAAGAACTGGCCTGGTCCAAAGGGCAACAGAGGAGAACGAAAAGACGTCGTTGATCCGGTAGAAAAAGAGGTAACAACGATTTTTCACAATTTAGTCGACGTTTTTACAATATCACTTTTTGATGAAAAGTCTCAAAATAACTGGAATTTTTTTTCCTTTGATTTTCAGATAGCAGTTGAGGCTGTACACAACTTTTTGACGACTCTTTTGACTTCGAATCGCTACGGAGTCATTTTTCACGATCGTACTTTGGGCACATCAGGTCGAAAACACAATCAATTGGTCAACACTGTGCTTCAGAGTCTGGATCGGCCGTGGGAGCATTCGAAGCCTTCGGAGCTTGTCGTGAAAATTTTGGTAGCCTGTCCGGACCTCGTTAGATCCCAATTGGCCTATGCAGAGCCTTTCCTCGAACCAAGAGCTTCGAAAAAGTGGATAATGGTCATGAGATTCTTGGGAAAATTGTTCGACAGTTTGGATCCAGAAAATTGTCTGAAATCATGTCTGACTGAGATTTCTATCTCTCAAGTAGCCAATGCTGTTCAAAGTCTCACAATTCCTCACGTAGTCCTGAAAACAGCGATCGGACCATCGCTGAGCAATGCAAACCTGATGATAAGGCACGAGGGAATCGTATTGCTCAGCAACATGCTCAAAAAAACCAGCTCTTTCTCCAGAGTTGTGGAAAATAATTGGGAAGCGGCGGATTATCTGTTTTTCAAAAATTCCATCATTGATTACATCTCGAAAAATGTGCCGAGCTTGGAATCAATTTTAAAAGTCTGGAATTGTGCTCTCGAGCCGGAGGAAAAAACAGAAGTCACTGAGGAGGACATTCAGGAATTCATTCCCAAGAAATACGAACACTTTGGCACAATTCTCGATCTTTTGGAAGCTTATCGAGAAATTTGTCCGGAAAGGATGGATTTGACGAACTGCGGTGATGAAGCATCGGAAATTCTTTTAAAAGGACTCGATGTACTCTGTATGCAATCAGAAGAAACTTCCATGACGCCGGAAACAGAAATGTCAGAAATTTACAAAATGAAAGTGAAGGCACTGAAATTTCTTCTGTTTGTCGACATCGCAGCGTTCGCTCCGAAAAAACCGCTATTTGGAAGGACTCTCGTTTTTCTCCTCAGTACTTTGGATCACGAAGAGATGGCTTCTCATTGTCACGAGACTGTCAGAATGTTGCTCTCGACTTCCGGCATGTTCGAAGGTTGCGACGAGCAGATTGACTTTTGGTTGAAAAGTTTATCCTGCTTCGATAATCAAGAAGAAAAGCTGGAGGCCATTAACTGGTTCGTTAAAATAGTTCAGCAAGCCATCAAAAAGACTGACAAGTATCTCGACATTGTAGTCGAAGCTGAGGAATCGGCTGGAGAACAAATTTTTAACGGTGGACGTTTCGAGGACGTTTTTGACAATCTTTACGAAAAAGATTCAGAAAGCATTGAACACGAGCCGGGAAAAATTGCTCCCATGATCTCGATATCGCCGATTTTTTGCAGCGCGATCGAGAGCCTGAAAAAGAATTCGAGCGAAATTTTAACAAAATATGTGTCTCACGTTTCCGTATTGACTCTGCACTGCCAGGTTTCTCCAGGAACTTTTATTCATTTGACAGAAAATGCGAATCTCCCGGCCAAAAAATATTTGAAAAGTTGGCTGGCCGAAGAGAATCCAATCAGTCTGAAAAAGTCTCTGACGACTTTGAGCATTTTTAGTAAACTGAGCAAAACTTTGCTCAGCGATGATGCACTGAACTTTGAAGAAATTTTCGAAGGCTCGAAACACGTTGAATTTCGAAATGAGGAGAAAAATTACTCGATTTCCCATGATCTGAACGAGTACGAAGTTTCTGTTCTTTTCAGAATGAGCACATTTTATTTGACACAATTTATGCAGAGAGGAGATTTGACCCAGGATCGATTCGACAAGTACAAATTGTGCACAATCGCACTTTTGCACATTGCGAAAAATTTGAATGACGATTTGTTGGAAACATGCTCGAGAATGTTTTTCGCACATCCAACCGTGCTTTCATATTTTTCTCCGAACGACAAGACGATCGACGTGGTCGAAAAAATCCTCACTGCTGGGTTTCTCAACATCTGCAAAGTAGTCGTCGATCTCAATCGTAATGAAATCATTCCCAGCTTGTTTCTACCTTTCAAAAACAAAATGATCTCCCACCTCGAGTTGGTGGTGAAAAAATGCAAGGAGGACAAAACAGGAAAAAAAGCTCTCTTCCTGGTGGACTTTCTGGAAATCCTTCGACCGACGACCGAGGACGTTATAAAATTATTATCAATCACTGTAGAACTACCATTAATTTATTTCATGGTATCTGATAAAAATAAATCCATGTCTGGTAACCTCGTTACCAGATTACTTGACATTTTAACGGAGAAAGGACCGTCGGACGTGACTATCGACGTTGAAGTTGTGAAAAAAATGTGTGCAATTTTCATGAACCCAAAAATATGCATTCCACAACTGTTGCATTCCTGGGCCGGTAGTTTGTATCGATATTTGGAAAGTTGCCCGAGAAACATTGCTGGAATTGACGCCCGTGAGTTTTTTTATTTGAATTATGTTACCACTTGCGAAAAAAATTTTCACAACTATATTTAAACGTTTAATTTTTTTTTTTCAGAATCTTTCAATGTTCTGCTAAGGCAGTCAACTTTCATATCAACGGAAATGACACCAGCAATGAATCTTTTGATGTTGGTCGTCAGTAGAAATGACCAATTTGTTCCACTTTTTGTTAAATTCGCAACAAACAGCCCCACCCTTCTTCAAAACCACAATTTAATATTTTCCATTATTGAGAGGCGTTTGGATTATTCGTGGAGCGAACTATTTTTAAAAACAGTTTACGAACGCTCCAGAAACGAAATACTTGACTACTTCGAGGGGAAGACTGAGAAAACAAATTGGATTCCACAAAATGTGAAGGCTACGAGTTTTATCATCAATAGTTGCTTTGGTAAGACGATGACTTTGATTATTTAATATTACAGAATATTTCTAAATTAAAATATAAAACATGTAACATTTCGTAAAATTGATTAATTAATTTTTTTATTTCAAGGAATGGAAGATTGCCAAAAAGTTTGTGAATTTATTTTATCCAGTGGAGACAAATTGGAAAACGTGGAATTGAGTTTTGTTCAGCTTGTGGAAAGTGTATTCAAAAAATACTCAGAATTGAAAAAGAGTGAGGAGCCTCTGACACAATTCGTGCAGGTATTGATACGAGTGATGGTATCGATTTTGAAGAAAGGTTCGAAAAACGAGGAAAAATTAGAAAAAGTCTCGAAGAGTGTCAGAGACGCGATTGAGGCTTTGAAATCTGCAAGGAAAGATTTTTCGTACGAAGAACTCAGCAAAAATTATTCTTGGCCACAATTCACGAGATTTTCTTTGAAGCTGGGTTTGAAAGCACCAAAAGGTGAAGAGAAAGGAAATTCTATGCTCAAAACTCTCGTCGCTGTCTGCGACGTTGCGTACAAAGATGCCAGCGAAGACGACTACGTCAAAACGCTGTTCGAAATGACGACTTCACATTCAGAATTCGTCAACATTATGCTGAGCTCTCAAAAAATAAAAAGTAAGAATGTTTATTTGTTAAACAATCGCTTACACATAATTTTTCTTCAAATTACAATTTTTGAGCTTATTCTTTACAAGTAAAATTAAAATATGACATATTCAAAAACTAAATTTACTTATTCTTTATTTCTAGGAGACTTGTTGGAGTTGCTTTTTGTTCTTGTGCGTAAAAATCAATCTTTGATGTTATCATCGCAGATACCACTCTACCTAGCTTCGTACAATGCGACTCTTGAGGAAAGCGACCAATTTATCTTGCTCGTGAGTTTCTGACATGCAAGTTCACTGACATGCAAAAATAGCCTTAAAAATAAAAACGAAAACAAGACCTACATTTCTGTATTCGAATCTATAGATTCTCCAACACTACGAGGCTAAGGGCATTAAATTGAACGAGTACAAGCCTTACCTTTGGGGCGAGGCCGCTGCGACTCACTACAGCGTCAAAGGAGAGGCCGACACCGCGCTCTGGAGACAACCTTCCACTTCCCAAGTCCTCGAACTCTTCAATCCTGACATTGTTAAGCAGACAATCAAGAATTTTCCAGTAAATCGTGACCTGCGAGTAAGAGTCACATTTTTAAGTATTATTTAAAACTTAATTTTTATAAGTTATTAATATTTTTTAATGTGACGTAATTACATAATTGTATTGAATTGAAAAATAACACTTGATTTTTCATTCCAGCCAACAGAACTTCACGATCCAGCCAAAGTTTACGATCCCTCGTTCTATCTGCCACTGCTGACTTATTTGCTGGCCGAAAACAACGTTGTCGCGTGCCACAAAGTCACGCAGAGCGGGGCCCTGGTTCTGGCTCTTGCAGCTTGTGGCAGCATCTGCGAAAAAATTCGCCTCGCAGCTTACACCGTCATTTCACGTTTTTACTTTCATCTGGAAGCGACAAAGTACGTCTTTATAAATTAATTTAACAAAAAGTAATTAAAATTAAATCAACATTATTGAAAAATATTTGATACAAAAAATAATCGTACTGTTTTTTTTTTCATTTATTTCCAGTTCAAAAGAAAAACGTCTCTGGATTCGTTTCCTTGATGCATTTAGAAATGGGATTCTGGATACGGATTCTTCTCTCGAAGAAATTCGTATCAGTTGCCTGGTCTCGACCTTCCTCGCTCGCGCTGCCCTCGTCACGACTCAGCCGACGAACAAGCTCTACTCTCCGATTCAAACGTTCCTCATGGCGAAGCCTGCTCTCGAGCTGAACACAATCCCAGAATTATTGCAACTCTTCCACAGCTCGGACGTCGAGCACGAGGCTCACAGACACTGGATTCTCCAAGTTATCAGAGACGGATTGAAAACTCACTTCGACATGAGCGTCGCTCTCAAATGCGTTCTCTTCAAGATGTTGATGGATTTCTACACCTGCGTTATGGCTGATCCTGTAACCAAGGTATCAGATTTTTTGTTTTACCCTTTTTAAGCATTTTTTTCCCTTGTCGTGATTTTTAATTTTTAACTTTTTCAGAGATTGATATTAGAAATTATCGAATCGAGCGTAAAAATTCCGAAAGCAGGAATGCTCCTGGCTCGGAGTTACGGACTTTTACCTTGGCTGAGTGAAATCTCGTCGAGCCTGACTCCTCGCGAGCTCGACCGGGTAGAGCTCGTCGTCTCGATAGTCCGAGAAATTCTGACGAAAATTAACGATCGTGATCTGCGATTTTTATTGTTGATCGTGTTGAAGAATCTGAGACACTGTTTCACGAAAAATACGAGTCCGGCTTGCTTTGAGACTTACACAAACTCTCTGTCCGAAATTCTGCAAGCAAAGTCCTTCCGAGATGCTGTCGGGCGAAAGGACTTGGAAGAGATTCTCGACGTCGGGAGACAAATTTACGGCGACATCGGCGAGGTCGCGGACATATTGCATCACGGCCGAGAATTCTCCTCGAGAGTCGAGATCGTCGAAGCGAATTCCGACGAATTGACCGTGGCAAGAGCCAGCCTCAAGAAATTGGTTCTCACGTGGTGTGGCCATGGCCAGAGATGATGAAAATTCGAAGCTCGAATTTTCAACTATTTTTTTAAACCATCTGTAAATATGAAAATATTGAGGATACAATTAAATGATTATTGTAAAAAAAATTTAACAAGTTACACCTAGTCATTCACCCCAAAATATTTTCTTTCATTTAAAAAAATATATCAATTTTTTCAATGTTTGAAATTAGTTTTTTCTTAGAGTAAAATTTTAATTATTTAAATTATATATATATATATATAGATATTGTCTTAAAAAACTATGTAAATGTTCTTCACCATTGCATTAAAATAATGAAAAGATTTAAGATGGTTTAAGCGTTTAGTTATCGAGATGTTCAATGTTTAAAAATAACAAATTCAACGTGAAATTCAAATTATTATATTTCTTTAAATTTTGCAAACGCTTGCGTACGATGCTAAGGAGCGTTTGTGCAAATTTTAAAGAAATTATCTTTAAAACCGCTAAATGCAAAATTGGAAACAAATTGATACGTCGAGTATTCGAGAGGAGAAAATAATACCGTTTTGATGATCGATTAAATTTCTCAATCCAAGACCGGATAGAAAGTTTGTACGAAAACATTAGCTTCGGGATTATTTTGTTCTCCCTGATGGTGTCTCAGGACCATAACGAGCTGTTTGATGGACCGATCAGGGCCGCGTTCTCCGCGTTCGAATATCGCTCCCTCGGGCAGGGGTCCGGGTCGGAGTTGCCTGGGGGAGAGCCTGAGCGCGATATTGTCCGAGCCTCGATTCAATTGCTTCATCGCGTCCTGAGCCTCGGACGTCTCGAGGACGAGATGCGCAACGGCGTCCTGGTCTTCGCGAGACAAAAAACCGCTCTTCCAACCGGTATGCGAATAATTTTCGACGCTCTCCGTCTGACCCTGAGCTCCAGGATGGGAAGCGTGTCCCCGGGGATGACCGTAGAGGCCTCTCGGATGACACCGGCCCTGCTGCGAGGCGTCCAAGACTTCCCTCGCGTCCTGGGGACGTTCCCCGATATATCGCGCTCCGCCAACGAGCAGAGAAATACTTTCGCAATTCTCTTGTTCCGCGATCGCGGTTATTCTCCTGGCGAGGGCCTTGACGTTTTTTCTCATCCGGGAGATCGTCCTGGATCGCAGCTCGGGAGCCAATTCTCCGGTTTGGTCCGCGACGACGTTGAATAGACAATCGTTTAATCCACCCTGGACGTCGCCATCAGGGTCAGAGTTTCCGCGGAGCGTCCAGTGGCCTCCTGGAGCGTCCGGAGCCGGGGCGTGGTACTCGACGTCGACCGGCTCGCCGTCGCTCGATCTGCCGACCTTGTTTTTCGTCATCTTCATCGACGACGACCAGATTCGAATTGGCCGACCGATCGAGGCGCTCAGGGAGCTCAAATGAAGCAAACCCGCTTGGCCCTGGTTTTCCAGGTCCGAAATCGCGGCCTCGGCCTGCCGGAGCGCTTCCGGCTCGACCGGTTCGCCGAAACTCGACGAGCATGACGGAAGGGAGTAAAACGACTCCCGCGCTCTCGAATCGTTACGCGACGACGCTGGAGA
Organism: Cremastinae sp. A BG-2022a; assembly: GCA_030522545.1. NCBI lineage: Eukaryota > Metazoa > Arthropoda > Insecta > Hymenoptera > Ichneumonidae > Cremastinae sp. A BG-2022a. The sequence continues at coordinate 30,767 of JAPYYW010001136.1, forward strand.
CTCGTCATCCAATATGGCTGACGAGACGCTCGACTTATTTGTATTCTCGTCGGCGATTACGGATGCCAATTCGCACGACGACTGAGCTTTTATCGTACGAGCGCTTGATTCGTTGTTATTTTTATCGTCTAAGCATATTATGTCCGAAATTGATTCTTCGAGGACTGACAATGAGTTCGCGTCCAACTTTCCGTCGATATCGATAAACTTCCAGGAGCTGGAAGTCTTGTGTCGCAATTCTACTCGCGATGTTCTTACGCTGACACGATTGCTTAAGGCTCTTTCTAACGCTCGCAACTGAGCGAAAGCTGGCACGGCGTTCTCGGTTTCTTCATCAAAATCCTTCTCTTTCTCGTCCGAATTCTTCTCGTTTTCTTCTTTCGATTCGTTTGAATCCGAATCATCTCTTTTTTCTTCCATTTTGCGAATTAATTCTGTTTTTTTTACACGTATATATTTTTTTGTATGAGACGAAAAATTTTGACCGTTACAGGTGAAGCGTGCCGAAAGACTGATTCAATATTCTAGAAAAAAAGACTGCTTGCTTTTTTTCTCAATTGCCAATCTCCGAAATGAATGTGCGCAATGAAAATCTGCGCATCTTTTTATTATAACTATGTATATTTTATACGATACTTCACGCAACCGTAATTTTTTCGATACTACACTGAAAGAATAAATAATTAAATCAAGTTATATAAATTTTTATATTATTAAAAGTATACCGATTGTGAACTTAAAAATTAACGACAATTTCGACAACGTACTTTTCACTGCGCATGCGCCGAGAAAAATACGGTGCACCGACAAAAAAACTGCGCATCTTTGTATTAACAATATTTTATGCCATAATTCACGCAACCATAAGTTTTCCAATACTACAAATTGAAAGAATAAATAATTACATAAAGTTATGCAAACTTTAATATTATTAAAAGTATACCGATTGTGATATTAAAAGTAAACGAAAATTTCGACAACGTACTTTTCACTACGCATGCGCAGTAAAGAACGCGGTGTACCGCCAAAAAAACTGCGCGCGCGAGAAAGTAGTCCTGAAAAAAGTAGCATCATATTATTTAAAAAAAGGAATAAAAACATAATTTTTGGAGTGTTCGATCGAAAATGCATCAGTGGGGATAGGGACGAGCAACAGGTGCTCGGAGCGAGCGCGAGAGAGAGAGAGCGAAAGAGAAAGAGAGCGACTCCCTCGCGCGGCACTTCGGGGGTTCGCGGCAGTATCGGTGTAACCGTCTCGAAGAGAAGTTCGGTATCGCGTTTGCTCGCCGTCTCGTCGTTTATTCGAAATTCAGACCCGGGTTGACACTGCTTCCCCACGAACGAATCTATCTCGCGAGAGAACGTTTAACGCAGGATGAAAAATATATTCGCGGAAAATAATGGGCGACGCCGCGAAAAAGCCTCGCGCGACGAATCGCGATAGTCGCGTTGTTTTCGAAAATAACGAAAAAAGTATCAGAACTTGGAGTGAAACGAGCACGTATTTTGTATAATCAACGAGTGAATTAACATCGGGGTGAATTTTATCCGCGGTAAAAGCCGACGCGCGTGAAATAAACAAAAAAGAGAGACAGCATCGCGTTTTCGGTTATCGTTCGACGCCCCTTTCTTTCGTCGCGTGTCCGGTGCTTCGGAAACGTACATAAAACAATAAAAATCGTAAGTTCGTATCGGAGCAGTGAAATAGTAAACAACGCCGGAGCGTCGGTATGTTTTTTTTCGGGGAATCGCGGCGCGAGGGCTCCGGGACGCGAGAGACCCCGGCTCGCTGCTCTGTTTGCCAAAAGTGAGCTCGCGGTGGGGGGAGAGGGCGCATCGGTAGCCGAAAGCCAGTGTCGAACGGGCGCGCGCGCGTTTACGTACGTCCTCCGCGTGTTCTCCGACCCAGTTTAGCAAAAACGAATCGCCTGACCGAACGGGAATAAAGAATCGAGGCTTCCCGATCGTTTCTCATGTCTCGGCGCCTCTCTCGTCGCGCACACGCTCGAGACATTTTCGTTCGAGCTTTCGGTGAGCTCGACGCGTGGTTCTCGCGTCCGACACAATTATATTAACCGGAGTTCAATCCAGTGTATACACGTATCGCGTTACACTCTTATTCCCATTCCCAATTTCATATTTATACGATTATAAGTATTCCTTATAAATTATTTAACGAAATACAAGTATAGCGCCCTATTTTCTTTTTTTTCTCCCCGTTCTTTATTCTTTTACCTCGTCAAAGTTCCGTGTGCTGAGTGTTTACAAGTGAGTGACAGTGAGATTCTTTACTTCTCGTCGTTCTTTCCCTCTTTCTCTCGCGATATCCGCGTGTAAAGTGTGCTGCGAGAGTATACGTGCTCTGGATTATTCGAGAATTGGCTGACTCTGCAATTTCACGTCTCAACGCTGGTACGCCAGTCTTAATTATTATATTTTATTACTTTTTGTGCACACAACTGCAATAATCCTCTTATAAATTAATTTATTAAAATAATTACTTTTTTTCATGGTACTTTATCGTATGAAAGTATTTTTTGGCGAATTTTTCTTCCACGTCGTTTTATATATAAGGTAATAAACGTCTCAATAGATGGATAATTTTTACTATATTATTTTTAATATTTTAATTTTTTTTTTCAATAAAATCGTATGGATTATTTTTGGCATACAAAGAGATTTATTTTTCATAGTGTTAATTTATTGGAACAAACCGCTCGACCCTAGAGACAGGGTCGATTTATTTCCGTCCAACTATTGGGACATTTTTAAGGTAGGAGTCGCGTGACAGTCCATTCAGCGGTTTAGCTGTACGTGTTAACTAAATGTAAAATCATCACTTGAATTTTTTTGAGACAGAATTTTT
>JAPYYW010001137.1:0-33626 GCA_030522545.1 Cremastinae sp. A BG-2022a
GAGCCAAAAAATTGACTTTTGGATTAGTTTTATCAATTTTTAAATATAAATTCTTGGATTGCGCCCCGTATAAGTAATATTTTTGTTATCTGCAAGAAAATTTGCCATCAAATATTTTGTTTTAAAAAAGACATGAATCTCATAATCAATTTATAGAGCGTATTAAACGAAATTGTATGAAGTATACGCTTAGAATAATTGTAAAACATCAATTCAAACATGCTGAAACGGAAAAAGCGGCCGCGTTGCTGCTCGTATATAAAAGAGATGAAATCTGTATAATCAATTAATCGAAATAGAGAGCATTATGCGAAGTTGTATAAAGTATGCGCCTCGGAGAACAGCAGAATATCGCTCGTTATAAAAGTAACAGTAATTTCTTTTTTATTCTGCCCACAAAAATATATTTTGCTTTTTTCCGAACGAAAATACATCGCGCGACAGCTCGATTATTTCTCGTCTTGCATGGATAGAGCGTCGTAAAGAAACACGTGTTCGTTTACGAAATAAATATGGCCATTATCGTAAGAATTTGTTTGTTCGCCTTGGCGAAGTAACGCATTTACAAGTATCAAAGCTGAGGTATAAAATAGATGAGCAATGTTGGATACAGCAGGCAATACGTGGCGCGAAGATTAGTCAAAGCCAAGAATAGTCCGTATGATCGAGCGGCTTGAACTTTCTTTCCCGCTGGAATCCTCAGGGGAGGAAACAGTTTCGTGAGAGAAAGAGAGGGAAGAAAATAAAAGTCGGAATGAGACGAATAATCATGGCGATGATTCTCAGTCGTACGCGACAAGTTTTTCCAGCCACGTGTTAAAAACGTGTGTTCCAGCAAGTCACACGAGAGGCGTGTGGGATAAAAGGCGAAGATCCCTGTTGTTGGCTAGCACGTGGCAGTTGAAAAATTCGCCTCGCGACCTCTCCTCAGAAGCTCCACGCGACCTTTTCCGAGCTCAGTCGCGTAAGGGCGTAGCTGAGTTTCGTCAACGCATTTTATATTCCTGATGGTGGTGGCTTTTTTACTCATCTCTACGACGTTCTTCGTCGATCTTCTCGAACAACCACGTGCAGGCCCGGCTGTCAGCGTTGCGGAGTAGCCGAGAAAATCTTAACGACTGCCTATTAGCATTTCCTGTATAACGCTCTGGCCACGTTACAGATAGCATTTAGCAGTCTCACGACCGTGAACCAGCGGAACCTCTCGTATTAGACCCTATCCAATAACTGTCCTATTTTTCTTCGGCCTCGCGTCTTTTCCCGCTTCAATATTTCTCTCTCATCTGTTTTTTTTTTCGGTCCTTCCGAAACCATTTCGTGTGGACAAATGTCTTGGATTCCCGACGACAGACCGTAACGAGAAACCTGAAAAAAGTTGATTTTTGAAAAATCGATAATTCTCTTAAAATAACAAAAGAAAATGGAAAAATGTTCGAACGAGCTGGGTGCTGAGATCCAATTTTTTTTTGTTTTAATGTAAAAAAATTATTTTCGTGAAGTAATGTTGAAATGGTGCATTAATTTTGACGACCATGTTGCTCTCGATAAATATTTGTCCTTTCTCTGCTGCTTTTACTCGCAATTTACTGTCGATTCTGTGTAGCATTTAAAGAGAAAATTACATTCGTTCGGCATAATAGGAAAGCCGATGACAGTGCTCGCGGTGCATCAAACCAGCACCGAGATTATAAATGTTCGTCCGGTTTTTATTTGACGAATGAAAACGGTTCGGAGATAAAACAATGCTCGTTGCGCGTTCGCAATATAACACACGATAACGAGTGTACACACTGCTCAAATTGTCCATGTATATATAAATATATATATATATATATATATATGTATGAAAAATACACAGACCCCGTTTATTCGTGTATAATGAACGCAGTTCATTCATTTGCGTTCATTCCGTCAGATGACCTCGATAAAACCCACAATTTTTTAATCCTGCCCATGCACACGATAAAAATGGCTACAATGAGTGATGGATCGATATTTCCGTCCCTCGTAATTATATAATTAAAGAATCAGACGTGTGACATACGAGCGTGAACATTTCAAAAGGTTTTCAACCAAACAAAATTTAATCGGATATACGAATTCGAATTCTTCGTTTCTTTTTTTTTGCATATTTAACATCAACTCGCACATTTACAGCTGTCACGCTCGAATAGAGACAATAAATGGTGAAACGAAGTTGTCACTTCGTTGAAATTTTGCACATTCGAGCCGATTATTTGTATGGAAAAAGAATTTTATTGACATTTTCATGAAAACGTAAAAACATTGAACGTAAAAAAAAAGTTACGTTTATTAGAAAAAATGATTTTATTTCGTATTGCTTCAGGCTTCATTGGTCTCTTTCGATTTTTATTATCCGCGAGTGAATTCGCTCACCACAAAAATGCGTCACTATCTGTCTTCGAACGCGCGTTTCGATTCTGCGGAAGCGAAAAGATTGCGCGCTTTCACGGGTTTTCGGTGCACCGAATATTCGAGTCGGAAAAAAAGAGCGAGCGCGAGCGCGAGAGCACACACGGTGATGGAGAGAGAAAGGGGACGTAATCTCGGGCAATAGTCGAGTAACTTTGGTAAAAAGCTTTTTTTCTCAGCGTTACCCATACAGTCCCGTTTGTTCACTCGCGAGGTCTACCGTAGGTATTTTACTATCTGACGCTCTCCGGCGCGTACATAAATCGTCGGTGCTATAGTCGAAAAACTTTTCTTCCGCTTGCTTTTCCTCGCTTTTCCCCGGCGGTACTCGCACTTCTTTCTTTCTCTCCTCTTCCCCCTTCCCTCCCCCCTTTATCTCTTTTTCCTCTCCACCTCGCAACTCCATATCGATATACAGACCGTGCACACTGTGTGTTTTCTTTCTTATCATCTCCGCACTCTAAACAATTGTATCTTCGTTTCACTGCGAGCCAAAACGTAGTTTTATTGGATATCTTACTTTCAGCGAGAGATGTTCTTTTCCTGGCAAAGTGAAGAACAGCAAAGAAAAAAGAGAGATGAAAAATATGCATCTCTTTTTTCCCCAAGACTCGTCTACACAGAAATTACGATCTCGACGAAAATAACAATTGTAGAGCATTAGAATTTTAACAAAGTGTGACATTTTTCGCATGATCGTTTCTGTTGAAGTGAAAAATTCCGGAGACGAGTCCTTCGTTACTTTTTTTTTAATGAATTATGTAAAATTCGCTGAAAAATCGATTTTGTACAGAGGCAAAATAATTTCGTCGGGGTGTGATTTCCGTCATGGAAATTTCAGCGGGGTTCCGGGTCGCGATGACGACCACATGTTAGCGAGAATGTCCTCTTTGCCATGTGGAACCACCCCCCGATCGCCGACTCGGACGTCCAGGGCGAAAACGTTTTCCGGGCGCACGGCCCGTGTCAAAAATCTTCGGTGACAGCCACCTGCCTGCAGGCTGTCCTCCGGGACGCGAGAGAGGCTCGCGAGGACGAGAGAAACCCGAGAAAAATCTCGGCGACTCTTTCCTCTGGGAATGCGACGGTATCCGGTTTCACTGATGGTTGGTAAAAATTGGGGGAACACCAGGCTCGAGCCGGAAGCTAAAAGGCAAAGCTTCGGTTACTCTCCCGTAACGCGTTTGTTTACATTACCCGCAGAATCCGAAAGCGAGAGCTCTGTTATACATTTTAAAAAAAGAGGTATATAAAATGAGACAAGTCGGAAAAAGACAAAACGAGAAATTTTGGTTTACGTTTTTTTTTCTGTGCGCTCGAGCAAATAATCTTAAGCGGTGGAACGTCGTTCGGTGCTTCTGAACTCTCGAAACACTTTTCGACCGAATCAATTTACTCGGCGACTCTTCGAGGATTTCCCCGAGAAAAGTTTCCCACAGCGCTCATCATTGTTTTTACTTTACCGAATCGTAAGTAGCGGAGAGCACAGTTGTCAGTTTGTAAACACAATTTTTTTCAGGTCAGAGCTTCCTGTACGAGCGGTACGAGACACACACGTTTCCCTCGACGGTTCGTTGAATTCTCATTCGGAGTTTTTGACTCGGAGTGCGTCTCGTTTGAGCAAATATCGTAAATATGTCGTGACAATGAGATCCTACTGGTTACGAGATTATTTCGAGACTTTGAATCATTGTTGAACTCTACGCACTCGAGACTGCACCCTGCGATGCAGCAAAGTTATTCTTGTTCGGAGTAATTGAGAAATAGAAAGAAACTATGTCGAAAAAAGACCCGGATCTTTGAGCCATGGGGGCTCCTCGATTACGAGAAAAACACGATTCACACAATTGACAAAACTCGAGAGCGCGGTTTTCCCAGGCTCGGAATAATTGTCTGCGACCCCTGTGAATCTTCCAAAGATTTTTTGGCTACCGTGCGTAACCTATTGAGGCATTCATGATGTCCGTTTTCCCGACCCCTGCAAAGGACACCTTGCTTTTTTTGAACTTAAATCGCAGTACAACTGGGACAGTCGATTCGAAAATCAGTTTTTTTTTCTCTTTTTCACTGCGAATTTCTCATGTTTCCATTTTGTATTTATCTTTCCTACATTTTACAGAAAATAGACTTTATTAATAAAGTGAAAAGATTTGCGACATCCACTCCGAAATGTTCTAATATAGAATCATCAAAAAATTGCAACAGATATCTTTCCTTTCACTTAGCTAAATTAAAAAGCGAATTGCACCAAATCAAGCATCACAATTATTTCAAAAATTAAAGAAATCTTTTTGCCCATTCTGAGTTTTCCTAGACTCATCAAAAAATTTCAATTGCCAATATTATCCCCTGCTCTTGAATCCAAAAGTTCTTGTATATACAAAAAGTAAGAAAAAAATTCGAGAAACGGTATAACGTCGAAGTTCGAGGTCATATCCGAAATTCTGAACATTATCATCCCTTAAAAACGCAAAGGTTTTCGGATATGGAGAGAAGCGAGAGAGACGGGTGGTGAGAAATTGAAGAACCTAAAGACATTATTCCAGGTGGCGCAGAGATACGCGTTTAAACAAAAGAGAGAAAAAGAGAGAGAGCAGCGAGGCATTAAAAATTCTCGACGACGAAACGGAGAGGGAGAGAGAAACGATTTATGATAGGTCGTAATGGAAACAACCCATTTTGAAGGGCTGTTCCAGGGAAAGAGAGAGAGAGAGAGAGAACGACGAAAACATTGGAGGGCCCGCGTTGCGTGAGGTGAATTCCGAAGGATTATGATTTAATGGCGAGATGCGGAAGAAGTTGACGAGGTTCGTGTGTTTACTTCTCGACGACGCTGTCCGTGTATACAGCGAGCGTATATATAAAATATATTAAACATAACTCCGAACTATAGTGTTCGCAAAATGATGCCCGCCCACGGCGCGGATATCGATCGTTGTAAAATGTGTTGCCGTAACGAGCGAGAGACACAACGCGTCTCGTGAGGCGTTTCCAAGCGCGAGCAACACGCCACGACGTTGACGCCAACATTTATGCAAATCAGCTGAATTTAGAGGGTTCCGCAAGACCGTGGGGTGTCAGAACAATTGCTTACATTACGCACTCTCGTGACCCTTAAATTTTAACGGAAACGTTCGTGTCTGCACACTGGGTTGCAATTTTTTAAACCTTTGTTACTCATCTATATTATATACGATCCAATAACATCTATTTTTTAAAGAAAAAGTAAATAATACAAATTTTTTAGAAATTAATTATTTTGTGAAGTGACAATGTGCCTTTTCTCCCATATAATCAACGGTTCCGTTATCGGTCAATAGAATTTTCAACAAGCGCACGTAAATGCACGTGATGCGATGGTGATAAGCTGCGCGAGTGTCAATCGGGAATTAGGTCCTTGGGAGGCAAAAACAGGGTATTCATGCACCGGATGTATCGGTTACGTGTTACGGTCGGTAACGTCACCGTTGGACGAGAGGTGATATCGAGCGAATATCGTTAACGTCCGGCGGCCCGATATCTCGTCCAAGTGTCCATTGACGCCGGTGTAACCGGTAAAAGGCTTTTGGCCGTTGTAGAACGCGAGCTCCGGAGAACCTCTCTCTCTCTCTTCTGCAACACCTCCACTAAGTGACCCTAATGTCCGTGTCTCTAATCTCACGCTAATTCCACATTCTCCATTATGTTTTGGAGCAAGGATTATGAGCCGTTGGCGGGAACCCGCAAGCTTCCGAGTATTAATCACCATCACTCGAGAAGGCAGGGAAATAACCGATAAACAGCCTTCGAAACTTATACGTACAGGCTGTCCTGCAAACGAATGTTTTTCATGAAGAAACGGATTCACGAGAAAATTCTGAGGCGAAAAGTATTTGAGCATTTTTCGATCCGAGCGAACAATCGAGAGTTATCGTGGTTTGAAGTTCGACCAATCGGAAGACGCCACGTGGCACACGATCACGTGATTCGACTCTGGATTGGTTCCTGCCTAACTCTCGATAACTCGTCGTGCGTGGGTCCAATCGGGAAGCACGTCAGGACTTTTCGCCATGGAATTTGATGCAGAATCTTATTTTCTAATTTTATAATATCGAGTTATGGGACACCCTGTACAAGGGCTACATTATTTGGTAAAATCTATGTGTATTCTCGTTACTATACTCGTCCGTAGATTGTCCGGCGATTCGTTTGCATGTAGGTGAGCGCAGACTCGAGGTTGTGTACGCGAAGATCCTATATAATTCGGTGCTCACTGCTTTGGAAGGGCTTCCGACACACATCGCCCGCGAATGCTATCCCGGTTACACAGAGAGGACGATCCTCCGTCTCTTCCCGCTTTCTAGCTCCTCGTATCAGCGAGATTGCTCGACGTGGATTAGAACACGCGGTTCCTGTTAACCCTATTGAGGACAATATCTGCTATATACACTTATCACTTGATGAACCAAAATCGTATCAAGCAGCCATCCCTCCTGCTCTTCTCGCCGGAGCGCGATATGTATATTTACTGAGCCGTGCAACAGGAAGGTCTCCGCTATAAGCGATCATTCAACGTCTCTTCGTATCCTTCCGGATTGGCCTTCGAGGATGAAACGGTCTCGGAGACTCCGCTTATCGCAAGCGATTACTCACTGAATTTATATATCTACGCAAATCTTTGCCAACTAATCTAGAATTCAAAATAATTCTAAACTTTTCATATGTATCTGCATGTATGCATAAGGTAAACGTCCCAATAGTTGGACAGCTAAAGGTTTTTCACACTTTATCTTTGTTTAAAAAATATTCAAACAAATAAATCTGCTTCAAATTCACATCTTGACTATTGTCTGATATTTTAGTGATAAAAAATTCATTTTATGTGTTAATTTTAGATAATATTTTTAGTAAATAAATACTTGAATATTTTAATATGTAGAATGTCTCAATAGTTGGACAGAAAATCGATCCTGTAAGGTTGAGCGAGTTTGTTCCAATAAATTAACGTTGAGAAAAATAAACTTCATTGTATATGAAAAATAATCCATTTGATTTTATTGAGAAAAAAATAATTCAAATATTAAAGATAATATTGCAAAAATTGTCCAACTATTGGGACATGTCCATCTATTGGGACGTTTACCTTATAATTTTTCTAGTTATTAAAATAGTAGCATGATGAACGCGTTTGATATAATTTGAAGGAAAGAATTGCCAATCGAAATTAATTTCCAGATAATTCGTTGAACATTTGCGTTTCGATATTCTTTGATATACTACCGTATAATTTTTATCGTAGATTCTTGAAGAAGATGAAAAATGTCAACTTTGAGGAATAAATATTTCGATTTTCTCGACCGTGACCGAGAATTTAGTTACAAGCTTATATGATTGATTGATGATTTTCATCAATTTTTTTGATTATCGCAATGGAACAAAAATCTTTACTTTTGACAAAAGTTACACACGTGCATTTCCTTGGATTGAATGTAAAAAAATACAACAGCAAAAAGTAAGTGAGAGATTGAATCAACCAAATTCTCCACAATACGCGAAAATAAGGAGGTAAATAGTACAAGAAATCACGGGTGAAGTAAAAAAAAATGGTACTCGGAGAGTACATCGTCGCGGAATATCGTCTGAAATACGATTTATTATAGTTGCGCGCTCCATATTTATATAAAATATCCGGCGGAGAGTACATCCACGCGCGGTTACGGGAACACTGGGGAGCCACATGTTTAACCCGCATGGATTTATTTTCGTATAAAGGCGTGACTAAAAATCGCGATATATCATCAGCTACGAGTCCGCGAGCACGAAAGGGGCCCCCGATATTTGAGCGTGTGCGTGCACGCTACGGTATATGCAACGAGCAATCTAACACAGGGGTTGGTTACCGGCTTAGCGCCGGGGTAAACCACGGCTCGTTTGTCATGCTTTTTACTAATAAGCAGCGCCCGGAGAGAGCGGGAGAGAAAGGGAGAGAACCGCCCGCGTTTCCCGGCTGTAGACCGGCCGCCGAGCCAAGGTACACCGCACGAATACGAGGAGAAAGCCTCATCGTTGCAAAACTTTCGACGCACCCCTTCGCTGATGTGTCTCCGTCGCTTTATTGCTCGCCCGCGATATCTTCTGCTCCCCCTCCCAGAACCGCCGGGATAAATCGAATCTGAATCCCGAAACGAAATGTCCGAAATTGAGTCGCCGCTGACCTCGCCCGATTCTTTTCTTCCCTTTATCATGCTAAGTATGGGGTGAACCGGCCTCGACGGCCAATCAACGTGCCATGCAGCGAGTCTAATAATCTCCGGACACGCCGCGCTCGCGATGAATCTCACGAATATGACACTCGAAATGGTGAGTCGTTCCGTCGCGTGAATTATAGTGCGGCGGAACAAAGGGGATGGAGAGAAATGAAGAGAACCCGAGTTGCTTTTGTTCCGGGGAATTCTTTCGCATTCATTACCAAAGTTTTGAAATATCGATGCGCAGCCTATATATTCAGAGGATAATCGATATTATATATTTTTCTCTCGACGGTCTTTTGCTTAATATCAACATTTTTCATGGTTTACAAACATTACGAACCGAGTCCCTTTTGTTTTTCGCAATTTTAGCAGAAAAATTTTACGAAGCCGCGTTTATAAACGCCGGCAGAAATTTAAAAAATATCCTTGCTCGGCGGTGTCTCATATTTCTTTTTCTCCCAGGATATATTTCCTTCCTTGTTGTATATACTCCCCTCAGTTATCCTGGCGTTCCAATGGCAAACGTGATGAAATATAGGGCAATTTCATGAACCATTAAGAACGGCAGTTCATAAGTCGACAGCGGGGAAAGCATATCGAGGAACGGCGGCAGCACGTGTTTTCGGTGTTAATCCGTGTAAAAGCTGAAATGAGATTTGAAGAATAGCGATGGAGAAAAATAAGGAAACTATATCCTCCGTCTTTTCCTTTTATTTTCTGAAACGATATTCAATAGACAAAGTATACGCGTAATCGGGTTGAGCTCATCGAGGTTTTACCATCAGCCGTCGACGCTCTTTATTTTCCTACTTTTCTTTCTTTTCCCTTAAGATCGCTTATTCTTTGAGATTTTTTGCCGAAAAGTGCATGGTCAATCGATCGAACTTTCAAAAGGAATATGGAAGTAAGTTCGACGAATGTTCCGCGTATTGTCACCCTTTTGAGAATATATTCTCTCTCGAGAAGATCGGTCCGCAGGCACGAAGGAGAGAATGGGAGAGAAAGAAAAGGTCGGAGGAACGAATAGAACGGGAATTTTTGCTCGAGTGAACGTTCAGCAGCTTCTTACAGTCCTCACTCGATCCATTCTCCATCGTGGCTGAACCTTTTCAGACCAAGGCTCTCCTTCACCCTTTTTGTTCAAGCCTTCTCTTCGTTTTATGATGTTTTTTATAAGACTCATTTTTTACCCTCAATACACCATTATATGTATATATTTACTCTTTTTTAAGCATGCTTTCCTTTTTATTTTTTATTTTTTTTATTCTCAAGTCATCGGAGAATGTCGGAGGAATAAACAGGAAGGCCGAGCAAGGAATCGTGAAGGAGGAAAACGTGTACGTTGGCGTTGGTCCCCGCTGGTCCGCGCCCTTATAATTTCACCCTTAATTTATTTTATGACCGAGCGTAATAAAAACGTCCGGACTACCAGGGAAATATACATACATACACAAGCAGACACTTATTCGTGCACACGCGGCTTCAACCTTTTTTCTCTTCTTATTCCTCCTGTACCCTCTTCCGCCTACTCCCGCACGAACAGAAATGAAAAAGTTAAACGATTTCTTCCCTCTTATCCCGCTAGATATAAAATTCAGCAAGGGCCAAATAATTCCGGTTAACAAAGGGCTCATATTCAATGATTATCTTTCTTCCCTCTATTTATAATTCATATTTCGCATCCTGTGAGTAAAAAAGATAACGCTCCCTCTCTTACTTTTAAGCATCGTGTAAAAATCTCTGTCAAAATAAACATTTGAAAGAAAATAAACATTAATAATTCTATTGAGTTAAAAACAACATTTTTGTTGTTACTTCGACTCTCTTATTTTCTTGAAAAAGGATTAATCAAACGAGTCGTCAAAATAAGGGACTAGAGGATGATGTGACAGGACGGTTGCACGTGAAAAAGGGACACAATAAAACTTGGGATCGTCAAAAGTAGTCTGAAAGTGTCTGTCAAAACTGGACATGTCAGCCGGTCGGCATTTTACACTGTTATTGAAGACCTTCGCGTCGACATTGGGGAGAGAGGGAAAGAAAAGCGGCCCTTCGGTATACCCTATGAATTCGGTACGTACAAACAGCGCGTTTTGCGATTCAAGTACAAAAGCGACGTTCCTCTTCGGCGCATGCGGCTCCACCGGCGCGCGGATGAGTGTTTGCTTTCATTTGGTTTGACGAATAAAAGCAAACAGCGCTCGCCAGATCAAATATATGTCGCTCCGGGTTTTATATATGCGTTTATATCCACAAAACGTTCGTTTATAGTTCGAACGGGTGCAATCGGGTTTCAGTCGTTTACGAAAAAAAAAAATGATGCATTGCAGAATTAAACTGCACTCTCGTCCACACGTTGATAAAAGCTAAAAAAAAGTTCTGAGATCAAAATTGTTTTTCGTATTTTTAAACGAATTTTTAGCAAGATTAAAAAAAATTTTGATGAATTTTGTTCGGGGACTGAATGTCAAGGTGACAGATGCTATAAATTATATTTTGAGTATATTGCATATTCTCGATATTAATTTACATGCCAACGGGTGGTATGCAAAGTGATTTGAGAGTGAGTGTATTTGTGAAATTCACATTAGTGGTTTCAGCCGCGAGGGAACGCGATTCTCACTCTGTTAGTCTCCGTTGTCGCCGAAAGAAAGACGCGCGCCAGCTGCTTCATTTATCTTGTTTTCTCTCGACCAAAATGCTTTTCCCGCCGATCCTATCGGTCTTTTAACATTTTTTTTCTCCCTTTCCGTCGTGCCAGAGATTTTTCTGGCCCGAGCGTGCCGGGAACGAAATTGTTTCCACTGTTTGCCGAAGGAAGTTTTTCCATCGATGTGTCGGTGACAGGTCAAGCTGCCCGCGTGATTTCCAGGGAGTCAAACTGATTAGTCGAATCTGACGTTTTTCTGGTTTCGAGGACCGGGACGAGAGACGAGAATAAAGATAGCTCGTTTCGACGATGATAAAAAGTTAAGAGAGAGAGAGAGAGAGAGAAAGGTCAAGAACTGGGCTAAGCTCCTGACACTTATTCTATCTTTCCCCTTATCTATCCTCTCTCGCCTTGACGTCTGTACCTTTTTTGCCACTCAGGACTGGAGATCTCTCGATTCAATTCGCGCACGACTCGCAGAAAAGAATTTCTCCGCTGATCTTTCTTTCCCATCTCTTTTTCTCTTTCACCCTCAATGACACACACCCTGGAAAAAAAAACTTTATCAGCTCTCCACTTTGAACTTGCCTCTTCGATTTTTTTTTTCGAGCGGACACGCTCCCGGTTTTATCGTCTCTGCGGCGCTAAATATTTTTTGCTCGTATATACTGTTTTTTTCCCAGCGCTCGTACGAGTGTACTCTTTTGTAATTATTCCATTCCATTCCGGAACCAGCGAGAACCGAGACGCGGCAGGTTATTAGAATTTTTCTCCGCACGCGAGCGAGCGTTACCGAGAGTCTCGGGCAATATTTACCGGAAACTACCTATCTGGCCGACGTGTATTACTGCAAGAGCCGCTATACTTTTTGCTCTTTTCGAGTTTCCACGCTCTTATACCGCGCGGCCGCGATTGTCTCCGAGACTCGTTGTCGGTCTCGGCGTTGGCGAAAAAACTTTCTGAACTTTGCGACGCAATCATCATCCGCAGAGGAGAAACAGAGAGAGCGTTAAGTGGAACGGGGCGAAGGAGATGTTTCGAGATGAATTTAGTTATTTATTGCTCGGTCTCTGCCCGCCGCAAGTTTCCCATTTTTATTTTCACGCCGACTATCTCTCTGTTTCGGACTTTTCAATTTTTATTCCCAACCTCCAGATTTCAACTGTGTATAAAAATAATAACTGAGTAATTTTTATATATCTGCCCGAGAAAATGCAATGAATACTCGAGTGGATTTCGTTTTTTCCGCATTTCCCGAAGAAGTTTGATTCGCTTTGATAATTAGACGTGAATCGGTGTATAAAAAACGGCGAAAGAAATTATACTCATCAAACTTTGTTGTCGTAAGTTTTTCAATGTTCATCTTGTATTCGCGAATTTCCGTTATAGCACTCCCTTTTTTTTCTTATTATTTTTCCTTTTGTTCCGCGTGGTTTCGAGCTCGTCGTTTGTTAATTTTACTCGAGCTGTACGAGAGCTAGTCGACTACTCGGGAAAGTGCCAGAAGAGTGAAATGTACGATAATAATATAAGGAACGAAAAAAAAAGAGCGAGAAAAGGGTGCGAGTAGACTCAGCCCCGGAGGGGAAAGATGTCGACGATCTCTTTTGACGTTTTCGAGTAGATGGAGATTTAATGAGGTAAACATGGCCTTGCTTTAATATCGCGAAAGGAGCATAATAACTCTCGCTCGCTTCCGCGTTTTAATCTGAAACCAAAGGCGCACGGAGCTCGCCTTCCGTTTGCTCCTCGCCACGGCGTCGCGCCGCTACAAGAAAGCCGATAAACCGAGCTCATACTTTCGCCATTTCTCTCGTCACGGACCAGAATTTATTCGTAATTGCGAATTGATACTGATATCACCTGTTAGTCGAGTGGATTTTTAAAACTCATGAAAATTTCGTTAACGTCGACGCGAAGTGTCAAAAAACCACGAGACTGACGTTATCCCCGACCGAATCGCATCAGTTACTTTTTCAATATAAAAAAAAAATGTGTGCGCGTTTCCTTCATTTATTCCAAGAATACATATAGACATATATACATTTAAAATCTTTCGAGTGTCTGCGAAAAAAGGCTTCATCCTGATTTTTTGACGAGAATATCTGAAGAATATCTGAAGAAAAGGGTTAAAGCCTTACAGACGCGATACGGAGTTGAGGAAAAAATGTACAGAGACGGCGAACTG
The DNA here is from genome assembly GCA_030522545.1 of Cremastinae sp. A BG-2022a. NCBI lineage: Eukaryota > Metazoa > Arthropoda > Insecta > Hymenoptera > Ichneumonidae > Cremastinae sp. A BG-2022a. Next base: position 13,502 of record JAPYYW010001137.1, read on the forward strand.
TAATTCTCAGTTCATTCTACACGTATACTTATATGTTTCCTTGCATTCGCGCCGGAGCTCGGCATCGCCGTGTATTCACGACAGATAAGTCTCGTATACGCTTCGTCGGTTTATATCACGCCGACCTTCTGTGAAATATTCAGAACTTGGAAATTCTAAGCCCGCAGACGCAGCTTCGTCGCCTCGTCACCCCGCGCGATCGCGTCAAAATCGCGGAGGCTCGGAAATACCCGTCTTATACCTTGTCGTTTTTTCTTTCTTCTCCCGCGACGTGGAAATACGATGAATCTCATTTTTCTCCTCACTCTTTTTTATATACATTTTTCACCTTGTACAAGAAATTTCACCTTATTTTCGCTTGAAATACCCCTACGAGCAGCAATAATCTCTTCCTCGTCTTGCGATCTCTTGCACTATATATATCGTTATATATTTTTATATGTCATTTATTGAAGCAATCGTCTGATTTTCTTCGATACAGAGGTTCAAGGACACTCGAGTCGATCACCTTATTATTGGCAAAATTATTGGCAAGACCGCTCGATCCGGGTCGAGATGATGAGGCTTTACATCTTTTTCCACTCACGTAAGTCTCCTCCGAGCAGTGTTTCCTCTCGAACTAATAGGATTACAATCAGAATTTCCAAGTACTTGCTCGCAGGATTTGAAATTACGTCTCGGAACTTTGATTTCTATCGTCCACCGGACCACTAAGCTTGGCGAGTTTACTGGTGGAACAACTGAAAATGTTCTCGTGTCGGGACAGAAAAAACATTCCGAGGATGACGGTCAAGCGATGATGGTCGATGAAGAGCTTCCGCGGGAATTTTCGTTCTACACGCTGGGGGACAATTCATGCGAAATTCACGAGGTAACGTACGTGGGAATGCGTAGAAAAGTGGCGGATATGGAGAGAGCGGAAAAGGGACAGAGTCGAGAAGGTTATCGAATTATCCGAGAGCGGAGGGAGAACCGGTGCTGCTACCGAGCGGTAGGCGGAAGTGCAATTAACCAAATGTCAGCCCGTTCTGGCCAATAAACTTCAAAGCTTTTAATCCGATCGGACGATCACAGCTTGCGGTCGAGAGAAAATGGAATTGGCCGTAGAATAAAGAGACATGCCACTAGACACAAGGGAAGGAAAGCGGTCGAAGGGCAAAGACTCAGGACAGAAGGGGCACGAAAAAAAGCTCTCGTACCTGCGTTTGACGGAGGAAAATATGAAGTTCAGCTTGTTTTTATACTGTACGAGTGAACTTCAAATTAGTACCCTTGAAATATTTCGTATAATTAGGGAAAACTGTATATAAAGTCGTTCTTTGGAAAATTTGTCATAACAGAAATAATACTCTTATCTATTTTTCTTACTTTTTAGAACTCCATTAAATTTTTGTCGATCCAAGAAATCTACTGGATGGTCGAGTGCGTTCTTTTTGCTAGATTTTATACTATTTTTTGCTCACGTGGGCTCCTTTTATTCGCCCGTACTCAAAGTTGAATAAGAGCTCCGCGAATACACGAAAGACGTAAAAAAAGAATGCGAAAAAAGAAAAGAAAGGAAAGAAATCACTGACGAGCTGGCTTTTTTATTTCTGTCTGCAATCTACCTAAACTCCAAGATATTTTATTTCCAGCGTATTTGGTAAAATAGTTTACCTTCAGAGGATCGGGAAAAAAGAATAAAGTAACACACACGCTTCGGGCATGCTTAAAAAAATTGTAAAAAAAATAAAATAAAAATAAATTAAAATGAAAAAAAAAGAGTCACGCCGTTCGTAGGACGGATCAGTTACGATTTCTCGTTTAACCCGAGATATATCGAAACATACACATTGCACGCGAGCAGATATATATATATATATGATGCTTCCATTTACTGTGCTCAATGGCTTGGATTAGTTTTGAAAATCCAGGGCCTGATATCATCTTGAAACTGGACGAAGGCTATCCCGAGATACATACTATATATTGCATCAAATAGATAAATGTCGACTGGACGGTAATTTCGAGCGATACGACGACTCGCCGGCCAATCGTGTCCTATATATAAGTTATTTTTTAACGACCAAACTCGGCGAAACAATAAAAGAAAAAATGTTCATTCGGCGATCGATATGATTCTTTTTTCCACCAATGATTGTTTCTCGAGATTGATCCGAAGGAATAAAATTTTTCATCGTTGAAGAATCAAACACTTCTGAGCTCTGAATGTTTTACGAGGGCTTGTTGAAAAAATGGAACGTCTGAAATCGTTATTTTCGGCCCTATATGAGAAAACTTATATTTCTAATCCTCGGAAATAGGGGAGGATTATGAAATACAAGGGGTATCGTTTTGTTATCTGCTTCTTTTATTTTCGATAAAAGCGCAATTTTGGGGTAAAGATCGAACAGCCGAACAGGTCACGTAGGAGCAAGGTGGAGTTCTAATATGGCTACAGAAGTGCCCTTCGAATAAAAATCTCCAGGGCGAAGTGCATAAAAAAAGGTTAGTACCGGCAATCCAGAACTTATGACGCGAGCATAATAAAATATCAGTTGCTCCTGGGAGCTGGTAGAGAGGGAGCGAAAGAAAAAGATATACACGAGTAGGAGCTCCGTGAGCGTATATATAATACATATCGAGATATATGAGACACGAGCGCGGAAATGCTGGTGCGGCGTTACTATACTTCCAGCCACCGCTGTGTGCTCGGGGAAAATGATGTTCGTATAAAATCGAGCACGTCGAGCTTTGCCAATCCACGTCCCAATACGCCAACCGGAAGTTCCTATCCGTCTTTATAGAAGCGTATATATACATTCATTTTGATTCGAGAGGGGTGGGAGGAAGCTAGGAAGGGAGGAAGAGAAAGATCCTATCTCATCCGGAATAGAGGCAAAAATCGAAGGTGCTATATAAGATTCCTTTTTATTTTTCATCCTACTCTCCCACGAGCTCTCGCTAGCTTTTTCTTCCTCCTCCCTTATCCCCTTTTCTCTCTTTGTCCCTTATTCACGACGCGGCTCCAAGCTGTCGCTTCCTCATCACCCTTACGATTTTTCTCAGTCGAAAGGTGCAATTTTTACTTCCGCAAACCGAAGTTTATTCGAGGTGCGAACTAAAATTTCAGTCTTCTGTATGCCGATATATAGAATTAAATTCTCTCCGTCGAGCTTCTCCGAACTTCTATGTACTTACGTCTCTCACGTTTTCGTTTATAAATTCTCGAAAATTAAAGACATGTGTGCACTCAGAGTTTACTTTTACAAGAAATATTTATCCTCCAACCACAAATATGAGCAAGCGATTTTTAACGCATTTTTAATTTTTAAATAAATGTCGAAAGATTGATGAGTATTAAGCCAATATTTGCAAACATCAATATTTTACCGAGAACCAATAAGTAATATGGAACAATTACTCATAAATGGTGTAGAATTACGAGATTGCAATTTAAATATCGGGTTATATATATGTACAATAGACAAAAACAATTATTCGCTTCCGGATGAGGCAAAAAAGGGATGCACGAGACGTCTAATAAATATTGAGCACCCCGTTGTTTGTACAGGATCACGGGATTTACAGCGATAATGTAGAAATTTTAGCCGCACGAGTCCCGAATCATTGACCATACAGAGATTGGAAAATGCATACAAACTGCGATCAGATGAAATATATTTCGCCATTGAATCAACGAACGAAACATTCGATATTGAATTTCCGGCTGCAATCCACTCGAGCTTTGGTCTCGATATTTTTTCGAGTGCGCACGTAAATAGCGTATAAACACGGTGCTGCCTGAATTTTAATATACAGTCAAAACTACCATAGCTCAGTAACATTTCAACGAAACAAAAAAAAAGGCAATCGATTTGCCCCGACAAAAAAAAACATTTATTTCGCATCGAATTTTTTTTTCGCTTCTCAGATTCCTGGATCGTTACGGGCGATTAAACTGTGCACGAAATTGGAGAACGGAAAATTTACTCTTATGCATCGTTTCGCAGATATATTTCGGAGTATCGGGCAATATTTTGAAGTAGAGCCTCGGCGATATCGCGGCTAAAACTCGCTGTAGCCTCGCATCGAGCATTCACTCGGATATCCTCGCGGATATCGACATATATATATGCGCAAGAGCACGTATTTATTCGAGCCATAGTGCACGCATATCGCGCAACGTGTATTTACGCACTGCAGCGCCACTCGGACTATTTTATTCAACCCAAAAGTGGATAAAAATCCATGCGCCTCCTAAATCGTAAATCCCCATTATCAAGCTCAAATTTTAACGAAACAATCGCACGTCGGCCAGAAAAAGAACGAGTGCTCGAATCGGAATGGAAAAATTTCATATTTCGCCAACGGGTGAATCATCGCCAGATATTCGCTTCAGGAGAAAAAACCCGCAGTTTTTGAACCTGTTTATTCTCACTCCGGGAAAATATTGCGAAAGCTGAAATTATTATTTATCAAGTTTGAATTTTGTCTATTCCATTCGCTTTTTCCGTGTTCTTTATAAAAATAAAAATGACATTCGAGCAGAATATGACATTTTTTGAATTTTAATGTCGCAGTTTAGCGAATATATTTGATGGATTTCCGAAAGAACGACGATTTATCAACAAATTTCCGTGTGCTTTGCGTACGTAATTCGAGGAGGGGAGGACGCTCGGAGCTCGTCGTACTCTGACCGTTTCTCTCATCTCTTTATGCTCAAAAGGTTCTCTGTGCTCGTCGGGTAAAATTTTAACACCCGAGTGTCGCTCTTGGCTTACGCTATTAAATTCAATCTCTCACCTCTATCCCTCGCTCTGAAAATTCTCCATCGTGACATCGGGGACACCACAGAGGGTGAGCGTGCGCGAGCGGGTAAGCGTCAACTAAAATACAATAATACGAGACAAAGAAGCGGGCCTTTGCATTTTTTTAACGTAGAATGAGGCGCGCCTGTTTTCATCTTCATCGGAAAACAAGAGCGAGGGGTGGAAAAAAAAATTGTTCCAAGCCCCGTAATGAATAATCTCGGCGAATATGAGGCATCAAGTTTGACAAAGTATACGTTCATTTCGCGCGTTTATCCTTTGCGTTACCTTTGCGCCGTGTGATATAAAAATCTCAAACCTGATGTCTCTAATGAAATCCTATAACGATTTCTCTCATGAATAATTTTAATCCCCGAAAATAAGAGTTTCGTGCAAATTTGCTTTTTTTTGGACAAAACGAAATCCTTGTGAAAATATTTATGAACCGAGTGCAAAAAGTAAAAGTTTTAGTGTTATATAAGATAATAATAAAAAATTATCCATCTGAAATCAATGAAAAATAAAATAAAAAAAAAACAATTGAGTATTGTATCAAATTTTTAGGAAACGTGTGAAAAAAATTACAGCATCAGCACATGACTGCATATATTGGAGGGAAAAATATTTTATTTCGAATCTCTCTGTCGTGACACGTTGAGGTATTATTGTAACATATTTAAACTCATGAACGTGTAAACAAGCGGATATATAGATTTGACGCTTGTAACGCGTTTCATGGTTGATGTTCTTTCTCGGTTGAGCCTTGGCCGAGTATCGATGACAAGACAAACAAAATCTCTCTCGTTTCAAAGCTTTGACTGCAAGGATACGATGAAAATATCGTGGCGTATACACGCGGCGGGCGTGGGTACGTTCGCACACCATCCCCGACAAAACGAGAGCGCGCAGTATCCGGGTTTAACCGGCGTATCCGGTCGTAAAGCGAAAACGCGTTACGGATGGATTACAGTTGCTCGATTCGTTTCGATTCGATGCCGAGAGGCCGGAGAGACACGCGATCCGTACGAGCGTAACGTTCCCGAGCATCGAAACGTGGTTTTTTCGCGCTCATCGATTTATTCATCCGCGTCCTGGTGGTGAAATTAAAAAAAGACCGGAGGAACGGATCCTCCGCAGTCGCTGACTCGCGAGGGGTATTATTTTCGATGCTCAAGTGCGAGGTGTCAACGGGAAAAGAGAAACTGAGATAACTCGAGGTGAAAAAAAGGCAGCTCGCAATTTTTTATATATCACCGAGCGAATCGCGAAAGTTCTATTGAATTTTTTTATGACACTTCCGAAGAGGAGTGGATGAGATTCTCGTTATCGGGAACAAAGGGTAGGAGGAAGAAATGAAGATGGATGGGAAGAGCGGGATGGATTTAAGTACGGAGCGGAGGAACCTGAGAAGCATTGAATAACGGTGGAAAGGTAACATGGGGATTTGTGGACGACTCATAAAACACTACGCCGAGAGGAAAAGCTGAGAGCGAGATGGGAGGAGGGCCGATGAGGGGGAGAATGGCAGTCGAACGAATGATGATCGACGAGGGGCTCTATCTCGCTCGCGCCCGTCAAAGGCGCACCCTCGAACGACTAATTCGATAATGCACTTCGAGAGCTTTGATTCGCTGGACCTGAGATTACAGAGGAGCGGAATTGGATCTCAAATTCGGCGTGTTCTCTGATCCATTGCCACGTGGACGCTCTCGAAATCCTCGAACGTCCTCCCCCTCTACTTTTCTCCCGCCGCGTCTCTCTTTCTCTCTCTCTCTCTCTCTTCTGCACACCCTTATCCGCCACTCGAAAAGGCTCTTTGTCTACAGAGTTTTTCTTTTCGTGGCAGCTTCGCCGCGCGAGATTTCTTTTCCCTCTCTCCCTCTCCCTTTGTTTTTCACAGCGAAATACTTGACTTTATACGTCGCCGAGAGAAACGAGAGAGCTTTCCGCCCTCCAGATCTCCCTTTTGATCTAGAAAATTGAGAGCTTAAACTCGATTCCACTTTGAAAAAATTCTAGAAATTTCGAGTGGATTAAAATCAAAAAGAAATTCCTCGTCTCGTTCTCTTTTTTTTATCAAGATTTTCGTCCTTATCGATTTTTCTAATGGTTTTCCATTATTTCTCTTACCCACGCAGGGATGAAACTTTTCGTTTGTTACTGATGCGCTTCACACGTATAACTTTGCGAATCAAACTTCTGAACTGACAGTCTCTAAGCGGTTTCACGCATCAGCGAAGCCCAGCTTCTGATGATAAGCAACGAATACAGAAATCTTGCTTTCAACCAAATCTCACACGTCTCGATGCGCTAATAAGCAAGAAGTAATTCGTATTATTATTATTGACGAGACAAGCTTTTCCTCTCTCGCTCTCTTCCAGCGCGTTAAAATGCTTCACAAAAATCGACCACTCCACTTTTATTTCCACCACAAATTTTCCGATAGTAAATTTAAAAAAATGTCGCCCCGCTCATCCCATCCGTCTTCATTTCTGGGAAAACACGTTCACCGAGCTCAATTTGCATGTAATATGTGTTTTTGAGAAAAAATCTTTTTCATGGAATTTATACATTATTATATATGTATATTTATACACTACTATATGAGTCTAAATGAGTATAAATTCTTTACAATTAAAAAAACTTTTATTTTTGAACTTTTTTAATTGTAAAGAATTTAATTCTTTAATTTAATTGTAAAGAAAGAAATTGAAGTTATGACTTTTTGAATTTAAACAAATTTTTTTTCAACTTTTTCATCAAAGTGGCTGCATAATAAGGGCTAAAACTTTCAGGATACTTTTTTTGTAACATAGAGAATATATTCTCAAAGTGAAAAAAAATCGGAGGGCGTCGCCCCGAGAGCTTCACATTATTTGGTGGAATAACTCACATGTATTTATACACTATTATATTTACGACAATTGTATGTGTGAAATACTTTTAATTAAATTTTACTCAAACAAACGTTTGCAAGTGGAAAGAAGTGAAACGAAAACTCACAGTCAAAAGGTGTATACCGAGAGGAAACAAGCAACGAGATTCCTCCCCGGGGTACATCGCGTGAGAGCGGACTTTCGATTACCTGGAATACACCCGGGCATTATCGGTTCTATGAGCCTCGAATTGGCAAATTATTTTATTCCACAACTAGGAATGCTCGTCGGTTATATTTACTTGGATTTCTGACTAGCGCGCGGTATACGGATTCAGAAAGCGCGCACAAATCTATATTTGTGCAGAATATTAGGGAGACTGGACACCGAGCGGTTTCCGGGAAAGGGGGAGGCGAATATTCGATTAACCCAATTTCATGATTCAACGAATCGCGTAAATGGACGGTAATTCGCGGATCTCAAAATATTTTTCTTTCTCCACTCCCAAATACGCTACGCGCGTTTAAACGTTTTAAACGTGTTTAAAACTCCTCCAAGCGTTTTACCTATCGATACAAATATTATTTTTTATTTTATTCATTTTCCTCTATTTTTTCGCGTGACACAGTTTCGATATTTTTTCGATGCAATTTTTCGACAAAAATTTATTAACGATATAGTATATTTCAATCGCACGCAAAAATTTTTCCAGAACAAAAAAAATAACTGTTTGATAAAGTAAAATACATGTGAAATAAATTATCCATTGTACAAAAACTCAATTTCACCTCAATAATCATTTCTTAACCATAATTTGAAACAATTTTTACGTAACGAAAATGAATGACTATTTTTTCTCTACATCGCCGTTGTATAGTTGATCGATTTGTGGCAAAGGTACGAGAAAATGTATCTATGGAATATGGATTTCTTTGCCGGTATCGTCGTCGCTAAGGGAGCAACCGTGCATCACTAACACGGAGTATTTGCCGTTTCCTCTCTTATACGTCGGACGTGCATCGAACGGACTGAGTTCACGCGGCGTCTTGTGTAACACAAACACTCCCTGGTTCTTCTATATACCAATATAATAATAGAAATAATATAATAACAATAATAATAATAAATCGTTCAACTCGACAGAGCGTAACGTCGAAAGCCACAGAAATACCCGTGGCTTTACCTGAATACCCCAAATTGAAACATATCTTTGGCCGCAGTTTGACTTACCGCCTGGCCTTGTGCATGAGCTTCCATGAAGGACCGTGGAGAACGAGAGCGACGAGGGATTGAACTCCCAAGACCAGCTTGTTTTTTCAAGTCCTTCATTTTATTCTGACGTATATTAATATACGTATATATACATATATTAATATACGTTCTACATATATTAATATACGTCATTGCGGCGATCGTAGCACTATAAAAAAGTGCGTAAAATTTTAGACTAAAATATATTGCGGATTTAATGATATTAAGAGTAATAAAAACAGAAGTTTCAACGCTGTACACGATGCAACGCTCAATATAGACATTGTTTAAATAGACTTTAAATAATAAATCATTATTGAACAGCTCAAAGGAGCTTTTGTTATATTTTAAATTAGTTATAAATAATTTATTTCGAGTCATAAAAAACGAAAATGATCGAAACAATCATTGGAATAAAATATCTACAATTTAATATGGAAAATGACACTTTTTTAAGATAAGGATGCAATTAACTATTTATATTCAATACGGACATGACCTGAAGAGAAACGAATTATTTCGTTATCGGATGGAAATTTCGATTCCTTATGGTTCTGAGATTTGAAATATTAAATAAAAGCCGTAAATAAATGGCTACACGCGTAGCCTTTTATGTGCAGCTCTGCGAAAAAAAAATTGAACGAAACGATGGCTCCTCGCTGCTTTTCCCCCTTCGTAAGCTGCAACGAGAAAGATTTTCCCGTGCAAAAAAAGTATATTTCTGCCACTTAACCGCGCGTGTCGCAGTCCATCATTTCCCCTTCCTTCGCCCATTTTTTTATTAACCCCCCGTTACGCGGAGCCATTGTTCGAGAATTATGGGATTTTACTGTATCAGCGAACATTACTCTCGCAACACATTGTGGCGCAATATTATACAGTAAAAAAAAAAGACGAGGAAGAAGGCAACATATATCTCGCGAGCTCTCATAAAATCACGGAGTGAAAAAAGTTTGCTATTTTTTTAACGCCATGTATCTCATTTAATTACTTTCGATCGAGGCATCAAGAGCATTTTAAAAAAACGCTTTGCTATCTCGATATACTTTTGAACGACTCCATTTTTTCTCTCTCTCTCTCTCTCTCTCTGACCTTTTTCTCTCTTTACGAGAATGCATGCCGCGCAGATCCGAAGGGAAACACAGCGAGTGGAAAACTGATGTGAAAAACGGGTCTGGGATCTACGCTCTACCTGAATATGATCCGCTTAAGAGAGTCTGTACAAGCATTTAATAGCTTTTAAAAATGACTCGGCGCTCACGATGCAAGAGTTCAATCCCGTACAGCGGGTAATTCGATAGAAATCTGTATAGAGGTTTTCCATGTATATATATAGTTAAATGTAAACGAACACACAAAGTTTTCGCTTTTGAGCCATCAGAACCGTACTCGAATTACTATTGCTCGCGCTTCACATTTATCGTTACTCGCTCGCTCGTGTTTTCATCGTCGTTCGTACCTGCGCGCTCGTGGTTTGCCGTGCGCCGCTACCTACGTACTCGAGGCACAGCACAGAGAGAATCGTCTGTTTGCTCCGTCTGACCCGGCTGCGGCCGGGACCCCGCCGCAGCAGCCGAGCATCAGAACCCATCGCAATCAACCCTTCTCTTTCTCTCCTCTATACCCTCCTCCTCCCCCCACTCTTCCCCTCATCATTCCTAAATGCAACGATATCAGCTCGCGAGCACTTTGAGAGCTCACAAAGGAAATTAATTCCTCTTCCTCCTCCGCCTTAACTCATACCCAGATCCGTACATGCAAATAAGCCTGTCTCGCACTCTCTCCTTTAAATACATGTATTTATCGACATTTCATTTCTAAACACTCGATCATTTAAATTTATTATTTTACTTCTTATCTTATCCTCCATCAAAGTTTTCAGCCATTCTGATATATTTTGTGTTATTTGTGTTTCAATATTAATTAAACTGTACGATTATTATCGAAATTATCCAATAACCGTCAGATAATACTAAAAATTATGTTGGAATTGATTCGTTGCGTTTTTTTTTCATGAAAAAAAAAATGTGTAAAAAGCTACGAATCAATTCGAATAAATAAAATCCAGGAATGTATTATATTTTCAAGTAGACTGTATTTTTATTGTCGAACAACATTATATATAGTTTTAATATATTTTATGGAATACTGTATGATGCAGACTGAACAGATACTTTTCCATATTCTATGCTTCTACTAATTGTCGTATATATACGACATATACGTATACAAGAAAAATCATGGCATCGTTAAAGTCCTTGGACTTATTGCTCGGACAAGTCCATTGAGATTTCTGTGGTTGAAGGAGGAAAAAAATTGAATGGACCCCTCCTTTTTTCTCGGTTTACCTGTGAAAGTGCATTTGCGGTGCTTCGCAGCAGGAGTCGAGAGTTAATTTGCTGATGGACGTAGAGACTATCCATGGAGGATTTATTAACTGGCTCGTTGATTCGACGAGGACAGTGGTAAATCTTATAATGAAAACGAGACGGAATGTACTTACATCGGTGCGACATCGGTAAGAGCTCTTTTACCCTTTGTCGTGTCTGGAATTGAGGATGAATTATTATGGAGCCTTTCGGGCTTGTCGCAGCACACGCACACACACAGGCTGGCGTACATGTGCCTACATTGTACCCTCCATTCACGGAGCGAAATAGAGAGGACGTTATCTCAAGCGTGACCCCATTCGATTTAGTTTATTTTGTTGTCTGGCGGTGCGGAGAAAAGCGAGGAATAAAAAGAAACGAGCAGAGTGATCTCTTGAGAAGTACACGTCTTTGCAGCGAAGATCGGCGTTGGCCAGATGGATTCGGGACACCGTGAGATTCGCGTTATTTTCACCTGGCTAAACCCATACAGATGAGTCCCCAGGATCTTTCGACCCTCCCTGATTTCCCAACGTCTCCCGCTTTCTCTTGAAAATCGTGGAGGAGAGAGAGCTCCGGGTGAAGGAACGGCTCCTGCGTCCCGCACGTGGTTGCCCAACCTTCGAACTCGTACCGAGAGAATCATCTTCGCGGCGCAGCGTTCCACGTCGATGAAAGAGAGTATATATGCTTCGCGGCTTTCGGAAAAGCACCGCTCTCTTCGGGCCCCGTGCGGCGGATATATATCTCGCTAGGCTTCCAGCCGCAGCAGCCTTCTATCGCGACCGTATATAAAGGCTTGCGCCGCTTTTGGCCCGCTCCCATCTTTATCTAACCCCGACGATGGGTAGACCGCACCGGGCGATATTACGTAATTGGATTTTCGTAGCTCTTGCGCTCCTTTAAAGGCTTGTTCGCTTTTCGCCATTGACACGATCAGAATCCGGGATAATTTGAGGCTTTTCGTGAAGGGTTTTCTACCTATACGGAGGCTGCAGATGGTACTCGGGCTCGTTCCTGACAAACTGCTGATTCAAGATCGCCCAGCGCGCTCCGAATAGAATTCTTAGACACCACAAAGGGTTCTGCCGGACTCCTTGCCCTCCGTTGTATTCTCCGAGTCGAGGCTCTTCCAGTTTCGGGATTTCTCTTTCACGAAACGATTCTTGCTCTTCGCATCCGTCAGATCTGCAGTGTCGGGGATTGCACGGAAATCCACGGATTTGAAAACGTCCCGGCTCGCTCTCGAGCACGAGAATCAAGATTCCTGACAAAGTTCCCTCGCTTTACCTGTCCAACGTGCAGGGAGCTAACTCGACTACGTAATTGAAGGTGAAGTCGATCGTGACTAATTAGCAGTCGCCTTGATATAAGCTGATGTCTTATCGGAATATTCAATCTACCAGCAAGACAATTTCCTGCAGATTATGAAAAAAAAAATAATATGAAAAAATATTTGAGCAGTAGAGAAAAAGAGGGAAATTGTGTGTCATTTCGGTAGAAGACAAGTTCTGAAATTTCGAGAAACGTCGAAAAAATTAAAGCCACACTGGCCAGTCCTGTAATAAAGACATACCGGATGAACTGACAAAGTAACCAACCGGTTATTAACGTCACAGAATAAATGACCAGACGGAGGTTCGCGTGAGCGAACGAAAGAAGGAAGCATTTAGACGGTTGAACGAGTGTGCTCTTTTCATAATTTCTCGGAGCTCTGTGTGCTCCTCGGGTAGGCGTCATTGTCGCTTCCAGCCTGTCTTCTTTGTCAAGTTGAAACGTAACGATAATGGGAAGGGTCCTCGATGAAAAACGTCCACCCCGACAAGTACTCCGCCCACTGTATATCCAAGAGAGCTACATATAGTTATATCCAACCGAGTCCGACTAAAAGCATTTCGAGCTATTTCGTGCGATTTTAACCGAACTGGATCATCGTCGAGCGTTCTTCGCGAAAGGCCGCAGCACGAGTCTTCTGCCGATGGCATTTCGCAAGATTTAGATCCTGGCAAAGTCGAGCAAGAGCGGAAGAGAAACTGGAAAGAGCGAAGAAAGGGAGGAAGAAGCGAGAATTCATCGCGTCCAACTGAGCGGAATTTTATAATTGTGAGGTATAATACTCATAGGAATGCCTCTTCCCATTTTTTTACACCTTGGAAATCCTCGATTTCTGGTCGACGCACTATACACACATTTAAAACCAGCGGGGATCTCGCGACGGGTGGGTCATTGTCGTCGTGACCCAGGTGTCCTGTCGACACCTTCAAAGCTGAGAACCGCTCTCCCTGTTTATTGCGGCCGCCACAATGAGATGGAAGACTACCGAGGCTTCATTCATACACTGATGCACCAACAGAAATTTCTGTTACACTAGAATTCGACGCATAGATTGAAATTCGGGCCGAAATGAAACTTGGCTATTGGAGAAGTGACTTCAGGACTGGTCTCTATTTCGCGGTCGTCGTGGTTCTTCCTCCGCTTGTATTAGATTCAGTGCGAAAAGCATCAAGGAAGGAAAACTATCCTCACAGGAAATTCCGTTTGCACATGAACGCATCGATAGGTACAGTCGCGTATTTCGAAACTGTTTTGAAACGAAAATACTGCGACAAGTTTATTGAATGCGTACCTGTGAGAGATGTTCGTCGCTTCTAGTGGTCAAACAAGCAAACATTAATATTGGCCGAGTATATAGCTGGTGTATTTCTGTGTCACAGCTCGAGGTCCTTGCATCGGTCGGATCAAAGGCGCTCTGCGTCACTCCGGTTTTTCTTTATTCCTTTGCTCTGGCAACTGCACGAAAACTTGTCCACCTGCTCGGCCACGTGAGTGAATGTCGACAGTGCCAAACATCAAACACAAACACGATTCTGTTCGTTCCTATTAACTTGGCTTATTGTGACAGTGAGACAGGGATAAAAAATTCCGACACTCGAGTAATCCACCATTCAATAGCTTCACAATGGTCACAAATTATTTCCAATTGAAATTTACAGCTAATACTTTTAATAATGTATAATTATTTCAAGCTATTTTATAGCTAATAATTGTCTAACTATATATGTAGCTTATAAAAAATTCAAATAGCGAAAAAAACGTCTAAGGCAATCCAAGTGTACATCCCCATCATCATAAATTCGAGATCGTTAAAAAACTCAGCCAGGCGTAATGAAATTGCTGAATTCAAAACAGACAAAAGAACGAGAACACGAGTCCGAATATCTCTTGGATAGCAAAAGTATAGCCGAGCGTACTTTACAGTGTACTTACACAATGTCCTCTTTTTATTAAACGCGTTTCCCTACAATTCCATTGTCCTGGGATATTTTGCTGCCGAATTGAAAGGTGAATCCATCTCTTTTAACAATCTCATTCGTACAATTATGTCACTTGAGTAAAATATGAATATACTTTTTTTTCCATAAATTTCATAAATGAGATAAGAAGATTATTTAAATATTCGTTTACACATCTGAATCAAGATTTCGATATAAAAGCAATTAGTACATTTAATTTACTGTTAAAAATGTGTCTTTTAAAAGTGTTTTATATACTTCTATTAACAATTATTTTAATCGTGAGTATTTTCTTTTCTTGCGAGATCAATTACAAGCGAAAAATGTACAATGCCAGAAGAATAAGTATAAACATTAAAAATGGAAAACAGAGGAAGGAGAAATGAAAATGCTTGATAGATCGTGATGAAAGCAACGTCACGCGAGGGAGGGTAAAAATAGCTTATCGACCGCGAGAGAGAGAAAGAGAGTACGAGTGTTGAGAAGGGAGGATGAAGGATGACAGTCTCATCAATGAAAACAGACCGGGGTTCGGTGAGCGGCTGTCTATCGAAGTGGGTGGCGGGGTAGCGCGGAGTCTATCACGCCCTGAAGAGCCAATCAATTTTTTTAATCCCTCGCTGGAGTTTTATAGTAGAAGGGCAGCAGCCAGGATGAGTGTAGCCTGTACGAGAATGATGCAAGGTCGGTGACACAACGAGCCCCGCTGATCCATCCAAATGACGCCGAGGTCCCAATCAAACGCGTCGCTGTGCTCTCGCTGAATGTTCAATAGAAGAGAACCCTATAGCGATAGCACACGTCGGAAAAATTTCCTGCACTCTACACTCCAACCCTGTGAGTTAATAAAGTTCAAGGGTGAAAATGAGAACAGAGGCGTCAACACTTTTGATCTATTTTCAGGAACTTTAATATACTTTAATTCCTAATTAACATCACAGAATAGGTTAAAAGAGAGTCAAATTTAATTACTTGTACGATTTTATACGTGGATAATTCTTTATAAAAAAGAATTGGTTACTGTTTTCCGACGAGAAATCAATTCACTTTATCTCGTGTCTTCCAATATTTGACATTTATCGATTGAATCGAAACACAAGCTATTTCAAATGTGTATTTGTCCAGTTGAAGATAAATTCGGCAAATCTACATGCAGATAAAACCAGAATCGGTGTGCAGGAGTTCAGGAGTTCAGGCAAAAACATAGTGAGACTAAAGGAAATGTTATTTCTGCTATGTTTGAATATACAAAATTCGTGCTACAACTGTCGATTAAGAAATTAACAAATTCAGCATACTCTGGTCCTATTGACGTATATCCAATTTGGTTTATTTATATACGAAAGCCCGAACGATCTGTCACGTTCTTCGATCCGAACCTATCCACCGGGCATGAATAAGTTAAATACCTAGACACGGGTTGCGTCATCTCAAGTGAGAGATTTGCCCCGAATGTATATTGGTAACGATGTTCCCCAAATTTAATAATATTCTGGCCAGTGAGGTTGAAATCTGCCACGAGGATTAAGACATTAAAAATACAAGATGTACCTGCCACATAAGATCATCTCTTATTCCATTCGCTTTACAACTTGTAACACGTTTTCATTCGCGTTGATAGACACGCGTCTTCAACGTCAATGTTGAAGTATCTTATTAAGCTAGAACCAGTTAACAACTCCATTCCTCGAATCACGTAATCCCGTAAAAGGACGGGTAAGAGGATTAAGGGAAAAAAATCATCTATTTGAAAAGTGAACACAAGTTTTCTATTTTATCGAAGGCAGTTCTAAAAAAAAAGGATATGTGAATTCGTGATCAGCCTGGTAAGAGCACAGGTCTCAGTTCTAGTTTATTGCTCGAAAGGATAAACGCCAGTTTCGTACGTACATGCAGTCCTTTCGAAAATCGATCGTTATCGTGGGTCCTCGAATATATCTGGACAATCCTGAGGCTGGCCGAGGCCGTTCGACTGCTAATACTCTCGAATCTAGAACAGAGATCGTACGTTTCAACGGTTCGTACGTTAAGAGCTGTCGCGATATCCATCGGATACGTATCGGCGTAACGCATTGGCCAAACAAGCCATGAAAGGAAAAGCTTTGTAGGATCTATTTAACCCACTTGCCCTGTACGCGCTTGGAATAAGCTCCATTTACTTGCCAGCCTGACATAAACAGAGGACAACGCATGAAGGAAAGAAAATGAGAGGTTCTGAGAGAGAAAGCGATTGGCGCGATACACCCCCAAGATGGAGGTCGTTGGGTCAGGTTAAAGCGTTCCGAAGCTATGCCTAGACCGTCTGGTGTGTTATAAACGTCAATGTTGCTATCAGCACATCGTTACACACAGTTAAAGCTTCGCATGCCTCAGGTAACGCGCGTTCTCGCCTCGTTTCCCGTCTCTTTCTTCCCCGATAACAACTCCTGTGTAATGCAACAACTTGTACGCATACAACCAGCCAGCGAATACAATGACCACAGTTCCCATCTCTGCTTCCACCCTAACTTTCCTATATTACCTCGTGTTTTATTTATTGGCTAATTGCACGCAATTTTTCACGATGCTTTTAGCTAAGTAGATGATAAAAATTATCTACCCTGCTGCCTTCGCCAGTAAACGCTCGTAGGGGAGATACGACGTGTTCACCGCTGGTGTATAGCTGATATAAACGCTCCAATAACGAGGGTATCTAGCTGACTGGAATGTATACTGTGTCTTATAGATGCACAAATACTGGCTACTATCCTATGCTACTGCCTCTTTACACCCTGCGACTTTATGTAGTCAAGTACATAATGCAAATGTGCGCCGACGCGCACACGCGACATTTAATGCGAATCCGGAGCTCACCGTTGGGTAACAGTTACACTTTTATCTACAGCTTTTTCCGTAATAAGTTACGCCGTGGAAGGAACTAATGGCCAATTGATACCGATGCAACTTTATATATATTCCTCGTAATATACTTTCAAAGCGCTTTTTAGCTTTTTAGGCTGCTAATGCGTTCTCGAATTCGACCAGCACTTTGTTTCATCGTCCACCATCCTCGCCAACTTTTTTGTATCTTCCCACTTTTCCAGCTGAAATTTTTCCTCTTTTCTTTTAACGTCCATAGCCGTTACGCGATACGAGGCTGTGAAATGCAACGACGAGGGCGATGACAACGACGAGAGACTCTTACGTTTTCTGAAAAAGTATTTATACACGCCGGACGTAGAAATTTATTGGCACATTCGCAGCGAGAGTTTCCGAGAGTACGCAAAAGCATACAGTGTACTTTGAGCAGAAGAAAGAGCAGAAGGCTTGGGAAAAAAAAATTCTAACGCGCATTCGAAACCTTTTCCGGGATGCGCTCGGTCTTGGCGATATCCCGGAATCTTTTCCTGCTCTTTCCTCGCCACTTTAACTCGGCGGCCAATTTCCGGCGCTCTTACTCTTATGTCCGTGCTGATCCTTACGCAACGAAGCCGCGCGTTGCCGTTCCGAAATGTTTACGATTAGTGCTCACCAAAAGTCAGAAGTAATGCGATGCGGTAAGGGTGAATAGTCACGGGCGAACAGTTGAGAGTAAAATTGCCCATCTACCCTACCTCTCTCACTCTTACACTTTCCAGGTGAAACTTAACGCTGTACACTAGCTGCGAACATAATCTACACTCTACATCGTGCAAACTTCTTTCCGGAAAGCGTATACGACCAAATCCTAGCAGGCATAACATCGTCTACGCGTTAAGACCTTCTTGAGTACTTTTCGCCCGTAAAACCGAGAATGAATACCAACGATGCGAGCACGCGTTATTCTCTCTCCTTTTTTTTTCTAGATTATGCGACGTGATTTTTATGGGACACTCTCCCAGTCGCGAGAAAGGTAATAGAAAATAATCCTTTTATACGTCGGAAAGAAAGAGCATTAAAAAAAAATAATAACAAACAGCTTGTGTCCATCAGATTGCGCGATTCGTCGCGAAAAAATCGTGGGAAAAGTTGACTCGTTTCCGACGATAAATCTGTTTGCCTGACGATAAATGGAACGCGGAAACTCTCCAAATTTCCAGCATTATTCTACGGGACTTTCGAAAGACCGCGGGCATTGTGTCGCGCGGTGTGAGATCTTGAATTGTTTGCGGAGAAGTCGGCCAGCAGGTGGATTACACTTGTGCCGGTGTGCGTGCTCGGCAGCGAGTATTTACGAATGGAAAAGAGCTTAGCGAGGAAAACATCAGCCAGTCGCGTTTCATCGACACTTTTCTCATCGTATTCGATGAGGACGGGGAGCTGTGATGTAGCCGCGGTTATTTTGCACAACAACGCGATGGATCCGCGGCTCCTGCGACAATGAAAATGAGAACAGAGCCAAGGATATATGGTGCGGGGAAGGGAACGTCTCTCGCGACACAATGCCCCGGCGGGGGTCGAGGTTGTCGATTCGGGGTGTGGCCGCGGCGAAGATCCAAAGTCGAGGAACGCGCCGTGTCGTCATTTATGGGAGCAGCCATTCGAAACCCGAGGCACACGGTATAAAGTATCAACTGGCACTCCGGCAACGAATATCGTATACGAAAAAACATGGCGAGGGTGAGAAAAATACTGAATATGGGACGAGGTTATAAAAAAAAAGGAGGAAGAAGGGGTCGAAAAAATTTGGGTCCTGCCCCGCTGGGCAAACGGTCACGAAAAACTCGGTCGGCATTAATACCGTTTTTTACCCCGAGTTTCGTTCTATTCAGAAAAGTTTGCTGAACACTTTTGGCTTATGCAGCACTTTGCTTCGACGCTAACACTCCGAGAGTGGGTGCGCCACAAGCCAACCGACCGGCTCGTTCGATTGTGTACCCGTGTGTTGCGGAACGATGACGCGAGCTAAATTCTCGCCTCGAAATATGATACTCGCGCTTCCTTTTGAGAACCCGCTTTTGTCGGCTTGTACAGAGCATACAAATACACGTGTGTATAATACACGTGGGAGGCGCTCCGAGAACAGCGGGATTTTTCATTCAATCCGGGAGTTAACCTGTCCACTTTCTGACTATTCCGAACCCTCCGTAACACTTTTTTCTTCTCCCCTTACATATTCTGCGGTGTCATGTCGATATTCCTGGCTTCCAAAATATTGAATTCGATGACTCTTGATTTCTCGTGAAATATTTGTTTGTATTTTTGTATACAAATCCATTACACACCAGCGTGATTTATACTTGAGCGCATTTATAAACTTCTTCGATCGAAAATATCATGGCTGTGTTATGTATAAAATACAAAATGATTTTTTTATTCAGTACGAAACCATATTTATGTCTTAAATTATTCACTATTGACAAGCTTATCGTAAATTACGTCTTTTAATTATGTTTCAAACTGTATAACTTGCGTTTGCTTGTCAGTTGTGAAAAAGACTCGTAAATATTTGGAAAGTTTCAATTTCTGACTGTCGCTGGAAATATAACATCCTAACTAATATTATAAATGTGAAAGTAAGTTTGATTGTTTGTTACTCGATAACGCAAAAACTTTTGCAAGGATTTGAATGAAATTTGTCATAGAGA
>JAPYYW010001138.1:0-33624 GCA_030522545.1 Cremastinae sp. A BG-2022a
CTTTCTAAATGAGTACAGATTAGCCAAAAGTCAATGCGCTCCGCATAATGCACTCTATACCAGTTAATCGATTAGAGGCCTCATGTCTTTTTTAATATACATAGATTGGACTGCCAAAAACTTAGACAAAGTTTTATTGCTGAACAGGGATGGGCGAAGCTCGATACTTTTCTGAGAAATGAAAATAATTTTTCTATAGGTGATGCTTATTTCATCGATGGTGCAATAAAAATCATCCATTAAAAAATTTTTATTTTTCAGAAAAGTATCGAGCTCTGCCAATCCCTTGCTGAAAATATCGATTTTTAACCCCGTGAAATGAGCAAGTAACACCACTCAACATCTTTTACCAAACACACCGGTGTTATTATTTTACACCGCATTTCCTTTTACCATTCACACAATTTGGTTAACACTGCAAAATTTTTTACTGTGTAGTGAAACAGTGAGACGAGAACTTGAAGCAAGAGAGGAAAAATCGAAATTTCTGCTTCACTTGTTAACAAAAAAAAAAGAATTTGCTAAAAACTGAAGTAAAATCATTGGAAAACTGTGCGTCATAAAGTGAAGTAAAATGAGCGAAAAATCGAAATCTTTGCTCGATTTACTTTCGTTGGGAAGAAGAAATTTTTAATAAAAAGCATTATCTTTCAAAAACGTAGTGTGAAAATGTTCACACATCAAATACTACATTTAGAAAAAAATACGATATAGATCTTATTGTAAAAAGTGACAACTGTACCGATTATTGTAGAACTAAATATATTTTATTTTAAAATCTTAAAGATATTTCGAACTTCACTATAAAAATATGTTTCAGTTATAAAATAGTAACGTTGTCACTTTAAGGTATAATCCACTATCGTAATTTCTCAGTATATTGTCGTCAGGAAAAACAAAGGTTTAATGAAAACTATTATCCGTCAAATTGTTAAATTGTAATATACTGCGAAACTTTTAACACATCGAAAATTGAAATAAAATGCTTGAAAGACTGTAGACCGAAAAAATGAGACAGAACGAGAGAGAAAGACGAAAAATCCCCGTGTGATTTAGTGTCAAACGAGAAGAACAAATATTTGCAAAAAAATTCAGTATTTTATTCAGAAATCGAGAGAGTATAAGAGAACTTTAGACACGTTTAAAAGTATAGAGTTTTAATGACACGTTTAAAAGTGTAGAGTTTTAATGATTGGGGGACCGGGAGCTTGGAAAATGAGGGTGGGGAAAAAAAAGAGTGGGAAAATGAAAACGTCGATTGTGGAGGTATGAAAAGAGAAAGAGTCGCGGGGTATGGTCATCCCGGTATTTTTAGTAATGCGAGACCCGTGACGTTCGTAACCTGACGCGCGTGACAACGGTTATAAAGCCTGTGTCGCCGTCTGCTCCCGGGCCGAGTGGTCAGCAGCTCCGGCAATCCTTGCCCGGCTGTCCCAATCATCGTGTCGACGCACACACGGAATTCCCGATGTTCTCGTTTAGCCTCAGCGCTGAAAAGTTTGATAGGTTCGGTAAGTCGCGCGCATGCACGTACGCGAGCACGCACGCACGAACGGGCGCACGCACGCACGATTCCTCGTGAGAACATCGCTCGTGCACCGATTCTTTTTTGCTCATTTCTATTTCTTTTTCGCGTCGCTCCTTATTCCATCTTCGTCTTCCTCCCTTCAATCGGCGTCTCTTTCTCTCTCTCTCTCTCTATCGCACGTTCTCGTTCTTCCTTCTGCCTGTCCCGTAGTCCACATTCAGCAGTTAACCTGGAAGACGCACGTTTGAACGCATTGGCGCCACCGTCGTGGCGCCGACATCTTGGCCCTCTGCCCTTGCATCGTTTCTCGCGAAACTCGCTTTTTTTTCTCTCTTCCCATTCTTTCTTCGTTTCTCTCTCTTTTTTTTGTATCCTTCGTTTCGTTCTCCCCCCCTCTCTCTCTCTCTCTCTCATTCTCGTTTTTTCTCTACGATCGGTCAATATATGCAAAAACTGACTCACGTACCGAACGCCCGCGCGCCCTCTCGTGGCTGTCCTTCCATTATCCTCGCGAAAAACTGCGTGAGCCGTATTCGTTTTGTGAATTCTCAAGTTGCATAACGAGGAGATACAATGCCTCGGCGTATAGAGGAATGCCAGGAGAGTGGGCGGTTTATGTGCCCGGCGACAGCTGTGAGCGAACCGGTAGAATCCTGATTACCGATTCGGGATTCCTCGCTTCGCTTTAATTCGATGCAACCCGCTCGCTTCTCATTCCTCCTCTCCCGATGATTCCGCTCATTCGACTCACTGGGCCATTGTCTCATCTCCTCTTCCTCCCCCTTTCCTTCTATTTCTAAAAACCATCGTAAAACACATTTTTATCCTCTTTCGCTCCAAGCATCTTCCCCGTTACACCCACAATAGACAGGTTTTTATGATATTCCGGCAACACACTCGTTAGATGTTTGAAAAAATTAGTCAAGTTTCGACGACTACTTTATTGCGTGGTTCGTCAAACGAATAAATACCCACACTCGTGAGATTTTACAGTTTTCAAGATACAACTGTGTACATTTTATATGGAAATGAAATAATTTTACAGAAAATCTAAAATTTTCTATAAAATTCAATTTTTTTAAATAAATAAAAACAAACATTTGTAAAAGAAAAAAGCACAATACTTTTGAGTATCGTGCTGGTTCGTTATTTATAATAAATAATAAATATTCAAAAGTTATTGTTTAAGAATAAACTTCTTCACTATTTCGTATACTTATATTTTTGCATAATTATACTTCAATTGCTATTCATTTTTATTGACGATTATCACTTATGCCGAAAAAATACTTGTTCTAAACGCTTCAAGATCAGTTATACGGCAACAAAAGTCATTCGCGCGCGATAAAAGAGAACGTGACGATGAATCCGCGATAAATTTAAAATCGCCTAACGGCACGGTCGTAAAAAATTATGAGGGGGTGAAAACCGAAAAAAAGTACGAGGGTTTGAATTAATACCCATAAAATCATCCACGAGGCCTTCGCTTCCGTTTTCTCGTTGGGATTCTGAAGGACCCGCTGGCCGACTGCCAAGCATTCTCATATTTTGGCTAGGCACCCTCCTCTCAAGAAATTTCGCTTTCTCCGGACGTATCGTATCTCGAAGTGGAAATAACTGTAAACTGTCAGCGAAAAAAAAATTATTCGAATAGTTCCATACATATATACAAGAAAGGAATACAGGACAAAATAGGATTCAGTAAAGTCAGAAAATTCAACATGATCTTCTTTTATTGCTTTAATAATTAAAGTGGTAACACTATGACATTAATAATAATTAATAATTAATAATAATAATTGTAATAATAATTTGATAATAAAACGACGGAAATCGGTGACAAGTTGTACCGAGATAATAAACTTACTCGGCGTTGAACCTTCTCTCTTACTCTCGTCAAAAATATACGTGTACCATCATTTAAAAAAAAGTCTCTCGGCTCCTAGAGCACGATTCGGAGATCCACGGATGATTCATATAATTAATATAAAATGGAAACAAAATGCGATTCGAGGGCAGAAAAAGGGAAAAAATTTTAAAACCGATTGAAAAAAAAAGAATCGATCGGAGCAATAAAATATTGGCAAGGGTTTGTGTAAAATACGTTAGGTGAGAAAGGCCGACGATAAGAAAAGCTGAATTTTTTTTGATTACTCTCCTCCGCCTTTTGCTTAAACATTTTTTCAGTGTTACAGATTGTTAAAAAATGAATTTGGGATGAAATTCTGATAAAAACGGCCCACAATTATATTTACTGGATAACTAAATCTTACGTGAATGCGAAACAATGATTACCGGAGCGCTCGTGAGAAATTGGCAAGTGTCCTAAAACGACACATACGACGCATCGCTATAGTCTCTTCGAATTGAGCTAACGATTAAAATCGAGGACTTGAAAAAAAAACAAATTTATACATTTAACGCACTCTCGCATTCACTCGTCGATCATTAAGTAACTAATATCATTAAAAAAAAATTAAATTAAAATAAAATGTAGGAATCCATGGGTATTTCTCTCTTGTCGATCTCGAACGTCGAAAAAATTCGTCGGAACGAGACGAGATCTTTTTGTTCTTTCGTACGTACAGTGGCAAATCGACAGCTAACATCCTCTCTCGTCTCGTCGTTGTTATTCGCGCGGCCGTTTACGTAATCGTCGAAAATCTCGATTTTTCCCTGCAAGAAGTGTCGATACGGATGAAAAATAATGATCGCGAAGGCTCGCGATAATCTCGTCATCCTTGGCGACCCTTTTCAAGGCTACGCGTCCCCTTTTGTTTTCACTCCTCGGCTTCTTTTTCCTCGAGCAATTAACCTCATTATTCTCTATATTGTCTATCCTCGTGTGAATAATTCGTAAACCGACAGTGTGCACGAGACTAAATACCGCGATAACGCGCAGGTAAGAAAAATACAAAGTGTACGTGTTTGAGTGTGTTCCTTTTCTTTTACTTCTTTCAAAGGCTGCCTGCGTGTGTTTTATAGCTATGACGTATCTCTAACAGAGATGCGCTGAGATAAATATCGCTCCGTCTCATCCTCGCGCCGGACTCCTTTCCCGCCGGAAATTCAGTGCTTCATATTCGGTCACGGTTATGCAACAAACGTAACTCGCCGCTGCCTCTTCGTTTTTCTGTCCTCACATATTCCACCTCGAGACAAAACGGCGCGCGGATCGACGAAGAACTCCACTCGGACGAAAAAACGTCGATTTTGACCATCCTTGTTTACCAAACGTCGTGAAAAAAAGCAAAAAAAAAGAGGGACTCGATTCACCCGTCGTTTTGTCTCAAATTGCTTAATCTTCCTTTTTTTGTTGAATCAATTTATTACAATCTAGGCACGATTTTTTCGCTGGAGACAGATTTGTATTTATATTTATTTATATTTATGTATATCTGATGAAAGTTACGCGCGCGTATGTGTGTGCGAGTGTCGTGAACGAGGAATGAGTTTCAATGCCCTTTATTCGTAACTCTCTCTCTCTCTCTCTCTCTCTCTTTTTTCTTCATTTCGTTCTCTGTCGTTCCTCCTTTATTTCTTTCTTTCCATCTTTCTTCTCTCGTATTGTTCTATCTACAATGCCGCAATGATAATCCGATTAATCGAGCTCGAAGCTCGATCAAGATACGAGAGACATTAAACGTCGGACATACGTGATTCTCGATTCAAAGTGAGTTCTTTTCAGTCACGAGCCCGGCGCGGCATCACGAAAAGCTCATGCGACGAAACCCAGGGGGGAAGGAGAGATACGAAGCGCTCTCTTTTCGACTCCGGAATCCAGTAATCGTTTTTTTTTAATTCTCCCGAAGAGATGGAAAAAAAGAGAGAAGGGAGGAATTTTTAATCGCAAAGGGGGGAAAAATCGATCGCGTTTTGTAAAATTGAACGAACGACGCGGTCCAGAGAGACAAAAATTAATTCTACGTAACGTTGAAGTTGGACTGTTTAAAATTTTTTTTTTTTTCGTTTTTTTAAATGTTTTTTAATCGCTCACCTCGGATTCTCTCGGTCTTCGCCCTTGGAATGGGCGTCCAGGCGGGTTTTTTTATCGCTTCGATACGACAAGTGTTAAAATATTATTTTCTACGTAGAAATTTGCGGGCTCGACCTCTACTCTCTCTTCGCTTTGCTTCTTCATATTTTTTGTGTTATTGTTTTTGTTTTGTTGCTGTTGTTGTTGTTTTTTTTCGCGTATGAGTTTATGTATTTCGCACTTCCGGAGAAGTCTCGCGATGAATCCTCGATTCCATCGATTTCCAGCGAGTCGGGGGCCACGTGCTCGTCGACCTGTTCTCGAACAGAAAGAAAAAGGATCTCGACCGGCAAGAGATTCACCCGAGGCCGGCCCACGCCATAAAGTCTGGCACTTCTCGCACCGGGACGTCACGAGCCAACGCTTTCACCCGAAGATTTCTGTCCTCCGTTAGAAGCACCACTTCACGCTTCAAGCGCCTCGGCTCGCCATCCTCTAATCAATAAAATGAAGAGAAAAATCACAACATATTCCTAATGAATTAAAAACAAATTTTATGAGACGAGCAATAAACGGAAATGTTGGAATTACAGAAAATAAAGGGATTAGAAGAATCGAGGATCAATCAAAAATTTATGACAAGTTCTTGAGAAAAAAAAAAGATGAAAGCTTTTTGAAGCTTTGATAATAGCTAAGAGAAATTGTTAGCTGAGAGAACAAATAAATTAATAAATTTTATATTCAATAGGAAAAAAAGAAACAAAAGGACGAAAAGAATTAGAAAATATAAATTTTTCTGCGATCAAAAAATAGCCTCCGTGACTCACCGTTACTTCCTTGCTCCTTGATGTTGCTCCTACACAAACTCAGACACGTAGCTAAAATTCTGTCGTCGTTCCTCGTCAATCCGTCCTAAACAAATATACATTATGTTCGTTCGTTTCCTCCGAGTTAAATGAATTGTCAAAAACAAAACGATTCAACGTGTAATGTAATTTTTTGTAATAAAATTCAAACATTTTCAAATGTTGAAATAGATTTTATTGTATTTTATTTTATTTGTATTTTATTTTATTGTATGTATATTTTATGTATTTTATTTTATTTATTTCGTTTATTGCTATTTAAAAACAAATGGAAAGTTGAAAATTATTTTTTTTATCGAATTGGAATGAAAAATAAAATAGAAATAAATCAAAGTGAAAAATATGTACCTGTGAAACATCTTCCTCGACGGTGAACGTGCTCGATGTCAGAATAGTTCCCCTCGTTGTGAGACACTTGATAGCAGGATTACGACTTCTCGCGAAGGCGAGAGCAGCCTTTGACGATTCCGCGACCCTGCTTATGTGTTCCGGATTGAGACTCGCCCTCGAAGCCGGTGGGCAATCTCTGGCATCGGCGCCTCTCGCCAAGCCCTCCAGCTCGTTCAACACTGAAACAAAGATAAAGTGCCAAATATTAACCAACATTCTAACAATTGTTTTAAGCAAATGAACCAAAATTTAAATATTCAAATAAACTGTCATCTGTGCAAAATAATATCTCAACAAAATTTTTTACTGATCGTGAAATCTAATAAGTTTTTAAAACACATTTTTATTTTTATTTTATTTTTGTACGAACGTTACTTTTGCGATGTTTGCTTAATTCCTTATTGATCAAAAGAGCGAAACTGGAATTTAAGGGAGAAACTGCCTGAGACCTTGGCAGAGTGGAGGAGAGCTAAATAAATTTGTAGTTGGTCACGTCGAGGAAAGACGCGGGGAAAGCGAAAAACGGGAAGATAATTTAGCATCGAGCTTTATGGTCGCGCTCTTTTATTCCGATGAAACCCAGCTCGTCGGAAAAGCCCGAGGGATTGGTCCATGTGTGTCTATGCGTGTCTCGTTCGAGCCTATAAATACTAAGAGGATTTTCCCCCAAAGACCCTTTCTCAGGGGGATGACTCGAGAGCGAGAAGAAAAAAAATAAAGAGAACGAGATAGACCTTTAACCAACGTTTTGCCAAGTCTCCAATAATACATGAGCTTTGGAAGCTTCGCATGACATATTTCCCCTTTGTTCAAAAATTCGAGGCTAATCTCGAGGGTCGAAGGAGTGTAGCAAAAACGATTCTGAAAAGGTCTGTCAAAATACGTGTGTCAAAAAGCAAAAACGTTCGATGAACAAATACAAAGTCCTCGAACTTTCATCGAGTGTCCATCGTCGCCTCCGTTTTCTTTTTTCCTCGAGAATCCAATCGAGTGGAATTCCATGCATACGATTCCTATTTTGCAAGTTTTTTTTGCCCCTCTCCGCGAGCTCTTTATCGTAGAGTGTGAGCCATAAGAATCCGTGAACTGTTAACCTTAAGGTCATTGACTCGCTCGCAGACTGGTCACGTTCGATCATTCGATTCGTAACGTTGGTAGCTCGTAATTTTCAAGCTCCAAAAAAAACGAGGATCCATCTCTCCGTCTCCCTCGATCTGCTAAATGTTTTTTTTATCCCCTCTACGGTTTAGTCCCCTCCATTAAATCCCGGGCGTCTCTATATCCGATTAATCCTGTAATTCGTTGAAGCAAGGTTAAACGTGGCCAAAGAGGCTCCTCGCCCGGCGAGCTCGACAAATGGATTGACGCTTTAATTATCGGCTCGGACTATGAAATTCGGAAATGAAGTACGAGTGAAGGGAAAGGCGAATGACCATTGAGATGAAAAGAGACAGAGGGAGAACGTCGTAGAGAGAGAGAGAGAGAGAAATAATGTGAATAAAGAATGTGGAATGAATGTGAGCAGAGTCAATATATGTTTTTCCACATTTATTTTTTCGCTAGAATCCAATAATCGATTCTCGCGTCCGGATGCTGGACTACCGAGTTTCACCGGCCAGCTCTACCGAAATAGAGAAATGGAGAATAAAGGCGAGCCGGAGAACAAAGAGGGAAAAGTATCGTCTTTTATCCCGGCTAGCACTCTCGTTCTCAGAGCAAATGGAATTTCAATCCTATTGGAAATCTTTTCAATTGGATGAGCTCGAGTCATGGATATTCGAGAGTGAGAGAGAGACAGCTAGACAACATTTCGTATGCATTAGTCTGCCTTCTCGAATTTCTGGCATTTTTCCCAACAAAGTAAGCTTTTCCCTTGTTTCCTTTTTTTATGTCTCCATCTTCCTCTTGCTCTGCTACTCTTCGTTTAATTTCTTTTTTCCTTCTTCTTCTTTCTCTTCTCTTTTCACCTAAAGAGACCGAATTCTCTGTCTTCGCTCGGTTCCCATTCCGCCCAGAATTTGATCGTGTTGGCTCCACTTACGACAAAGATACATCATCATGTTTGGTGAATTCGTGCCGAAAACAGTTTTTGACTAAAAAATGAAGCGTGCGAAAGAATTTTCTGCGACTACGATTCGTTTCGCCTACAGCACCCTTTAAAGTTGAAAGCTCTTATAAAAAATGTGTCGATTTGAAAAAACGTTGAAACAAAAAGTTATTTTTTCCATGAGATTTTTTTTGACTTTAAAAAAACTTCACTGAATGTAGAAAATGAATCACTAAAATAGATTTTTATTTCAAATGTCTTGCAAAATAGTTCTAAAACGACAAAAATATTTTTTTACGAGAATAATTTACGTTACTTTTATACATAAAGCTTGTTAAAAAATAAATTTGTTGGACTATAATATTGGTTATTGATATTCGACCGTTGATCATCGTTCAATAAAATATAATATTTTGAGAGAAGCGATTTTTTGGTAAAAAAAAAATTAACGAGAGTGTCGATTTGTCTTGGTCGAAAGTTAATCTATGAAATTAATCGAAACGATGAAATTTCTCTTGAATTCTTGAGAAAAGTGGCGAAATTTTTTTGTTCCCTCGTCGCTCAATTTTTTCTTCGTACTTTTTATCTCTTTTTTTCGCACACATTTTGTACGCACATCCCTCGGTTGGTTGACCCGCGATTTCATCGCCAAGTCACGAATCCCGTGCGCGTGCATGCCGCGAGGGAGAAAAACGTCCGCACAGAGTGCAGAGGGAAGAAAATTATTAGTCTCGCTTGGAACCCCCTTCCATCTCTATCGCTCGTCTTCTCTCATCTCTCTCTCTCTCTCTCTGTTTACCGACTCGTTCTGCCAAGTTACCCGCGTTCCCGGCATCAAATATTCTCCCTTTTTTTCCTGATGTAACAACGAAATAATCGCATCTCCGATCCCGGCTAACAGATTCTTAGCCTCGAGGAGAAAAAAATTTTCTTTATTTTTAAACGCAATAAAATGACATTCACGAAAAAAACAATTTTTTTTTCAAAAATTTAAATATAAAATAACAATTATAAACAAGTTAAAATATAGAATCTACTTTAAAATGTTTGGATTTTAATTAATTTGTATTTTATGAACATTACGTGAAATTTTTTTTCAATCTTCTCTGATAGTGATTTAAAAAGAATATTAATATTTTTCAAGACCTTCAATATGTTGATACTTCTAATTAATAATATAGTAGAAAAAATATGGCTTTATAAGCATTTTGATACAACAAATCTGATTTAAAAAATGTACCCAGATGCATAATAGCGAATTTTTTAAACAATTTGTAAAAAACTTGTTATATTAATATTTTAATCCTATAATAATATAATACAATTTGGATATTATTATTTTCACATTTTTATTTAATAACTAATAAGAAATATAAAGAAACTACTTAAATTAAAATTTTTCTGTTATCATATATTAAAGACTTGATT
Organism: Cremastinae sp. A BG-2022a; assembly: GCA_030522545.1. Lineage (NCBI taxonomy): Eukaryota > Metazoa > Arthropoda > Insecta > Hymenoptera > Ichneumonidae > Cremastinae sp. A BG-2022a. The sequence continues at coordinate 10,236 of JAPYYW010001138.1, forward strand.
GAGAACTAATGACAATTCCATGCCAGAATCAACATTTTCAAATAATTAGTAAGAAAATTATTTTCTCTGATTGTGATCTAAAAAGAATATTAATATTTCTTTAAATTACTAGTCTTTAAAGATAAAATTTTTGATAATTATTTTATTAAAATTGACATGATACATTAACTTGAAATTATGATCATGATTAAAATTTTTTTAGTCAAAATTTCTTTAAAATTCACTCAGTTCTTCAGTCTTATGTTTAAATGTAAGGAAAATTTTATAATCTCAATATCTGTACAACCAAGTCTTCTAAAATTGTGCACACCCATGTTTATGTAACATTGAAAAATGTAGAAATTTTCATTAGTTCTTATGAAAATAAATTTAAAGAATGAAAAATAGGTTAAATTTGAGTAAAGGAGTATTGAAAAGAGGAAGAAAAAAAGTGAGAAGAAATTGAATAGAAAAAGAACTTACCAACGAGAGGAATCATGAGCGTGTACATGTGTAGCGGCTGTGTACCGGAAGTGGCTTTGGAGATGGTCTGAAGCTGCGGCAAGTAGTCGATGAAACAATTGGTATCCGGTACGAGAAGCCGAGGTCTGACTTCGATTTCCACCGATACGGTAGATTTCTTGAGTATCGCCTGAAAAATAAGAACAAGAGCGAGGAGGATTAAAAAGAGCGAAAATAAACTCCGCGAAAGAGAGAGAGAGAGAGAGAGAGAGAGGGAACGAGAGCCGGGAAGGAATAAAAGGAGAAGAACGTGCTGGAATTAAATTGAATAATGGGGAGGAGGGAGTGAAAGATAAAAGTGTGACCTGGAATGAGGCAAGAAAGAGAGAGAGAGAGAACGAGGGAGGGAGATAAAAAAAGAGAAGAAGAAGGAGGAGGAAAGAATTGTGTTGGTATACGCGACTCGATAGCACCTCTTTCTCTCTCTGTCGAGCGTGGAGCGTTGTGTTTCAGCAGATTTGCTCGCTAGTTCGTTCGCTCGTTGCCTCGTGAGAACCCGACTGTGATCACGCACTTCAAGAGTCCAACGCCCGCGCATATTAAGTATTCGCGCACATGCATACGCGAACATACGCCGAGAGACAAGGACGGGTACTGCGAGATAAAAAAATGAGCGAGACGGAGCGCCTCGATTGCGGAAACTCGTTCGAGTCTTCGTCCTGACAATCCTTGACTCTGACGAATGTCTCCTGGGCCAACGGTGCAAAAAAATAAACATATTCCTCGTATCTTTTCTTACACGCGTCTTTTTACTCTTTCAGCGAGCGTAAGAAATATTTGGAGCAAAATGGGGATGAAAACGCTCGAAAATGAAAATTCGCGATTCAAATATTTATGAACTTAGAAAAATCATATCGAAAATCGTACGAAAAAAGTTTTTCCATGTAACATTCAAAGTAAAAATGCAAAGTAATTCAACATATAGAAGTGTACGTAAAAAAAAGAGTTCAACGAGGAGAATACGTAAATCCTGACTTTTTGATGATCATTAAAAAATATTTACAACAAACGGTTAATATTTACAACAATAAACAAAAAATCTTAAATTCTTAAATTCTTTCATTAAATTGATGTAGTATCAGTAGTAGTGGTAGTGGAAACAGTAGAAAAGGCGTATTCATGTTCATTGTCAGACTCCTTCGATATTATGTTTCTTTTTAAGTTTCCTTTAATTGTAATTCTATTAATGAGCTAAGTAGTTTCTTACGATCGTTTTTGATCATTCGAAGTAACAAAGGAAGGTGTTAAATAATATTAATTTACTAAATGTTTGATATATATTTTCATGACGTGACTTTATAAAGTTTCCGGCTTCAAAGGTAGAATTTCCGCTTACTATTGGATCGAAATGAACCTTTATTACATTGGAAAAATTGAAAAACAAGCGCGACCATTAGTTTCACTCTCGGCTGATATAGTCTGGAAATATAACAAATCTTTTTTATCGAAGAAAAAAAAAGCATCAGAGACGATAGAAGGGACGCAGTGGAGTGAAAAACGGGAAGTCACTTTTTGTTGACGGACGCGACTGGTCAATAGCAAGAAATAGGAGAAATATGATTCGAGGGTGGATTTTTTGTCTCTATATCGAAGCGATACGGGGGTGAATATTCGTTTATCGATCGTCTGGACAAGCCCGGGCCGGCTGCGACCCTCTCATAAATCAGGCTTATCGTTTGTTCGGAAAAGAGAGAGATGGGCACACGAGCCGTAAACGAGACAAAGCTTGGAGCGCATCTGTTACTCGAATCTATTGACGTTAAATTTGCATTGCCGCGGAACGTAGCAAAAACAAGTTTTTCTTTCCGTCGCATTTTTCCGAATTTTTCATCGAACTAGAGACGGTGACGCTTCTGACAAGCGTTATTAAACAAAATTTTTTAATTAACATATACGTTATACAGTTATTGAAACTGTGCGATAAAGAATTTTTTTAATAAGTTGTCGACCAATGAGAAATTTTATTCCTCATTTATATTTTGATATTAAATTTTCGTCACAGTTATAGATAAATGATTATTCATCTTGATAATTGAGAAATAATAAACATTTATATACAATTTGATATTTGATTTTTGGCAAAAACAGGTTTCCTACTCTGTAAAATGTATTAAAGTATTTTTTGGTATTTGATAGATACAATCATTTATACATTTTTTATTTTAAAAATATACGATTATGGGGCTTGACACCTGTAAAATTTCCCAAAATAGCGTTTTAATTATTTTGACTAATATCATGGATAAAACATTTTTCTAAACTTCGCCAAATTTTGCATAAAAATTTTTCTAGCGAATGCATTACTAAAATCTCGTTAAAATCTAATTACTGCAAGCGCAAGGGTGTATCACCCCCAAAAATCATCAACTTCGAAGAAATCTCAGGCTTCTCGTGTTGGATTGTAATTCAACGTTCGATCGTAATTCATGAAAATTTGCGGAATCGTAAAAATTACGACACTAAATTAAGGTAGTTCTCTTGGCACAGTTAAACAAAAAATATTCATCTCGGTTTTTCTGACGATCAAAGTAATTTTCGAGGATAAGTTAATTAAGAAAAGTTGTTGCAAATTGACTAAAGAACAACATACTCTAAATTCATGGTCATCCAAGGTCAGATATACTATGTAATTAAAAAAAATTTGAAACAATTTTATGTCAAATTGTGTTTAAAAAAACTAAACAAAGTTTCTCTGATATTATATAAAAATCTGTGCAAAATTTTCGGTGAAATGTCACCATCTACAAGTCAAAATATTGAAGGTCGAACATCGTAACATCAAACACGTGCTCTTATGGAAGAGGACGAAAAATCATGATTGTTAACAATAAATATCTTGACTCCTGCGTGGTAAAACCTTTTAAAATTTGGACCACATATTCAGATCACATTCAAGAAGATTTGTGCATATTTTCGAGGAAATTTGTCGAAACTCATTTTTCACGAGAACCATCTTAATTCGTCTCTGAATTATTTTCTGTGAATTTGTACTTTTTTTTTGGCACGCCTCGCTCTGAATGAGTCCCGATTGATAGGAGGCATCGCTCGTCACTCTTCCACGGTGATACGTGCATTCGTTCACGTATACCGGTCGCGCCTGCTGTCTGTCTCCGCTTCTCCACTATAAGTGTCCTTGTCTCTTCGATTTTTCCTCTTCTTCTCTCGCGGAAGGTTTACGCCGCGGATTGAAAATTAAGAGACTCGAGATTGACACGACCCATGGAGCTTCGCGGTTGATTTGTTTCCCATAATATTACAATTCTGAAAAATGTTGCGACCCGTTTAAATATATTTTCCACCGAGGTACGTGGCTGCGCCTTTTGGCTCGTCTTTTTGCGTTTTTCCAGGCTCTATCGTCGATAAATAAATAAACGTTCGACGGATGAAAACGGACGTTTAGAATTTTTTTTTTCTTTATTGAAAAGGTGAAATTGAGCAATGAATCATGCTCGGAAATTCTTGCGATGCCCCAAGAGGAAAAGTAGCAAGATGTGAGGGAGAAAAAGGACGAAGGGAGAAAGAGAGGGAGAGAGAGGTTGACGTGAACACAAGTGCAGGAGGCAAGATATAGAGGGAGCTGGGAGCGCGTAAATATCGAATCTTCTAGTCTCTGCCGTGGACGAGTAGATGGGCGAAAAAAATGAAGATAAAAAAAATGAGAAAGCAACATGGCGATGAAAAAGAAGAACGGTAACTCCGTACTGATTTTATGGGGGATCGTCGAAGAAGAAGAATAGTAGGAGGAGAAGAAGAAGACGAAGGGAAGAAAAAGAAGGAGGAGGAGGAGGAGGAAGAAGAAGCGAGTAGTCCTCTCATGTGGAATTAGCAAAGCTGGACGAGCATACACGACAATATATTAAAGGGTAATCTCATTCATAAATGCAACAGTTGCGCTACAACGATCGCGGTCTTGTAATGGCGCTCGCAAATCAGATCGGCCCTCTTCGCTGACTTCTACTTTTCTCTCCTCTCTCTCTCTCTCTCTCATCCTTCTCTTCTTCTTCTTCTTCTTCTTTCTCTTCTGCTTCTTCTTCTCCTTCTGATACTGCTGCTGCTCGCTCCATCGTCGATTTCTTCCTCCTCTATTTTTCCTGCCCCTTTTCTTCTCCCTTCGCCAGCTCCTTGGGCGAGCTTCGTCGAGCATAAAGTACGCCCACGCGAGCTTCGACTCGAGCGAGGGAGGAGCAGCGGCAGCGAGAAGAATCTTCGAATCGGGACGTCGATGCCGCCACCTGGCAGCCAGAGGACTCAAATATTTTTCACATTTTGTTTATGCATGTGTTTATCTAAATATAGAAATTTTGCAAATTTTCTTTCGATCTTTAAACTGAAAACAAATGTTTGTTCCGGAGACAAAATTGTAGTTGGTCATTAGAACAACAAACAAAATGTTTGTAATTTATCTCTTTTGATCTAATAAAATAATTGATCCAAATTGCAATTAACTAAATGTGGTCAATACAACCAATTTTGATTGTACACAAATTTCTCTATAAAACTATTTCTTCTCACTGCATTTCAAGATTATTTTCTCTTAAAATCAAAATTAAATATAAAAATTTTACAAATTTTCTTTCGATCCCTAAACTGAAAAGAAATGTTTGTTCGACAGACAAAATTGTAGTTGGTCACTCGAACAACAAAAAAATGTTTGTAATTTATCTCGTTTGATCTGACAAAGTAATTGATTAAAATTGCAATTAATTAAATATGGTCATTACAACCAATTTTGATTGTACAAAAATTAATCTATAAAATAATTTCTTTTCATTACAATTTAAGGTTATTTTGTCTTAAAATAAAAACATCGAAGTACGCGGAAAATCCTTCCTTTTCTCTAAAAATGTATCGTTAAAAAATGTTGAGTCGCGTTTTAATTTCTGTAAAAATATGCCGACTGTGTTTTTTCTCTTTATTTTATGAGTAATATTTTCTCAGTCTGAAACTTTATTAGCAAGCTCACGAATATTTCAGTAATGCATGAATTGATCTTCCCTCGCCGTTTTCAATCGAGAGGCGAAAAATAATGAATTCTACTTTTATAATTAAAAAACCTTTGGACGATAATAAACGTCATTTTATAAAGGATCGAGCACCGAACTGGCTCCACGGCCGTAGCGAGTTGGACGGCAAAAAAAAAAAACAAAGAAAAAAAGAGGAGCGATGAAATACAATAATTGATATCGCAAACTCCGTAGTCCGATAATTATTGTTTTTGGAGCCGTCGGAGGATCTATCACATTGGAATTCTAATAAAGCTCATCACATTTCATGGTTTGTCTGTGTCTCGCTCGCTCGGCGGTGCAATTCTTCTTTGCTGCGACAGAACGAAACTCCCCCTTTGCCGACTCGAGTCGCCACGAGTCTCCGACGATGAGTTTTAACGAGGTAGGTTCCCCTGGGGAGGAAAAGGCCGAGGGTCGATTCCTCATCGCCGTCGCAGTATTAAACATCAATGGGCGCGCACAAAAATTCACATGCGCGCAAAAATACACGCACGCGGCCGTGGTACACATGTACAAACAGAAAGAAACGGGGCTCGCGGTCCCAGGCGTAATAGAGACGGGAACACTCGTCGTTGAATCTCAATGGAGAAAGAACAACGAGTAAAATACCGAGTTGTATGCCAGCCAGGATTGTCCCACCTCCTTCCCCCCCCCCCTACCCAAATCCCTTCTCACCGCCTTCTCGTACGCGAGAGCGTTATCGCACCGTTACAGATGATTTTCGCTAAAGGGTTGAGAGAATTCGTGCCCCTGCGAACAGCGAACCTCGTTAAAACCTAATCCAGCGAATTTCGGAGCTCTCCTTTATCTCAATTATTAACTCTCTAATAATAATTCTTATTATCTCAAATTAGTTATTCTTTACTATTTTCTTTTAAAAATTTGTATTTTTATGATCTTATGCGAATTTCGAAGATCTCGTTTATGTTATCAGCTCTTTAATAATAATTTTTATTATCTCAAATTAGTTGTTCTTGACTATTTTTTTAATGATTTTATGCAAATTTCGGATGAGATGCTATATTATTGTTACGAGTTTTTCGATAAATATTATTAAGAAAATATGCGCATTATATACATATTTTTTATTATTTTATGAATAAAAAGTTAATTTTACCAATGAAACCACGTCATTAAAGTAATTTTTGGACGATCGGGAAATTTCAAAGATTTTTGACGTGTCAGTCAGAGTCATTGGTAAAAGTATTTAGGTTTCAAAATCACATTATTTAACAAATGATTTTTTAAGGAATGAACTGGCACGATTTGAAAAAAGGTCATTATTTGAACCATACAAAATGTAAAAATTATTTAAAAAGTGAACTTAAACTGTTAATTAATCGATATTACAGCTAACTGGAAAAAAATTGACAAACTTGTGGCAAAAATATGAAGACGAAATTTCTCCAATTTGTTATGAAAAACTCACTCTTGTCATTCCTGACAAGTACCTCCAGTTCGTTCTTGAACATATTATTACAATCTTCAAGAATATTCACGTGATTCTATGATGCCCAAGCTTTAAAAAATGCAATGTGATGGTCTTCAAGAATTTGATAAATTATGTTTTTTAGAGAGCTCGCAGAAAATCACCCTAAAAGAAAATCACGTCGAAGGAAAAAAAAAAGAAAAAAAAATCTCCCGCCATCATCCTTATTGTCGAACCCTCCTATTTTAACAATGTGCAACTTCTACGGATTTTTATTCGTTTTTTATTTTTTTGTTTCAAAAAATAATATTCAGAAAAAATGAAACGAGAAGAGCAAGGAGATTTCGAAGGGTATAACTTTTCCATTTTATTATGTTCTCCGGATTCGTTCGCTCTGCCTTTTATTTTTCTTATTACTAATACAAGTAGAAACTGGTTGCCGAAATGCGTCTGGGGTGTGCGAAAGGCGTGAAGGAGGATCGGCCGGGTCCGGGTGGAAGAGTTACGTCGTCCTGGCGATAAAGTGGTAGCATCGCCGGCGAGGACCACGACGATCCTCCTCGGACAATCTTTTCCACTCGGCCTCCCTGTCTGCCCATTTTGTGTTTCTCATTCGAGATATTAACGACCGGGCATGCCCGGAGGCACGAGCTCGCAAATTTATTTCGGCAGGATCAATGGCCCGGCGTGCGCATGAAAAATTTACGCATCAGATTCACCCGGGACTCTCGCGCGGATGAATCAAAATTCACGAGGGTTCCCAGAATTTTCGAGGCTCCGAATTCCGGCGAATCCCCGTTGTAATTTACGCAGATTCGTGAAAATTCGTGCAAACGCGCATTTAAGGGTGTTGAGCCCATAGAGCAAAAAATCAAAAGTTTGAAAACGTTTTTATCCCATATATGAATTCGTTTGAGAGTTCAAATTTATTAAGAAAAGTTGCTGCAAATTAACTGAAGAAAAACGTATGTGAAATTCGAGGTCAATCAATTACAGGTCTACTCTCTATGTGACTGCACGAAATAAAAGATGAAATTTTTTTTGAAAAATTATATGAAGCTACTTTAAGGCCATACAAAGATCATTTCAAAATTTCACTTAACTTAGGAAGCTCGTTACTGAGATATTTATTATACCAAATAGCGAATTGAAATACGTACTCTTATTATGGGAATGTACAAAAAATAGCAATTTTTAACATTTAATATCTTGATGAGGAGCTTCCTAATCGTCGTGAAATTTTTACACAACCTTTTAGAAATGTTACTTAATATTACGTAAATTTTTTCAAAAATTTCCATTACTTTCTCGTTTATGAGCACAATATCCTTAATCGGAAGCATGAAAATCACATAAATTCGTCTGGACGAATGCAGCGTTTCGGATCGCGTAAAATCGTGCGCGAGTACACCGGATGTACTGGAAAAACTTCGTAGCTTGTAAAACGTTGGCATTGTCCTCAAGATTCGTTTTTCGGAGATCTCATCGCGAGACGTTTCATTTCCGAGAAACATTTTTTGCCTTCTTCCTTCCTCCCTATTCATTCCAAAACGATATTTACGGAAAATTTATCGTTTCGCGAAAGATAAACATATCTATAAAGTGAAACAAAGAGAAAGGATTGTGGAAAATAATGATATGATAGGAAAGAAAAATAAGGGAGAAAAGTAAGAGAAAGAGATGAAAAAACAGAATGATGAAAATAAGATAAGGAAAAGGATGAAGGAGGAGGATAGGAAGATTCGGAGAGAAATTTTATCGAGCACGTATTGACGAATCAATTTGCCCGGAGAGTGAGAGGATAAGGGCGAGAGTGGGGAATGCGAGGAAGATATCGATTTCTCGATGAAAATTTGCGGGTGCGGTCAAAAGATCGGAACAACAAATAAATGTAATACACACGATGTGAGCAATGTAAGAGGAGAGATGAAGGGAGGAGGAAAGAAGTGGGCAGAGGAGGAAAATAAACTGGGCAAGGGTATCCCGTTGTGCGGTTCCGAAGGCATAAAGAACGGAGCCTGACTCGCTCACTTCGGAAGGGAGAAATAAATAAGGGAATGCGGCAGAGGGATCGAGAGAATACGCGGAGAAACGCCAAGAATACGAAGGAAGGAAGAAATAAAGAGCGGAAAAGTACACTGAAAGGAAAACAAAAAAACAAACAAAAAAGAATGATAGGAGAATATAAGCAGGAGAAAGAGAGAAAAATGAGGAGAACACGTATTTTTTGAAGTATAAGAAAGTGACAAGAAGATGAATTCGAAAAAAGAAATGGAGACGATAAAAAATAAACGATAAAACGAGAACAAAAGAAAAGGGACAAATAAAAATATTAACAAGAGAGAAAGAAAAAGGATGAAGTTCAGAGAAGGAGAGAACGACAAATATATCTGGAAATATATGAGGAAGTGAGAAGAGTAAGAAGAAAAAATTTAAAAAAAGGTTGAAAATCATATAAAAAGAAAAAAAAAGTATAAAAAATGAAACGTGAACCGAAGAAAATAAAAGAAAAGGGATGAAGGGGGAAAAGAATGAGAATAAAGAAAAAGGAAGGAAGGGAAAGGCGGGAGAAGAAAAAAGAGAACGAGAAGAGAAGAAGGAGGAAGGAGAAGAAGAAGAAGAAGAAGAAATGCTGCTGCGTGCACCATCGAACGTTGCGTTGTCGTTGTAATCTCTTGATTTAGTTGGGCTTCGCCCTTGGCAACGTTGTTGGTGGTGTGTTTTGCCGGAATGTACTTTGTCGATCCTTCGAGCTCGGAGAGGCACTGAGAATGCGCGAGAATCCCGACGCTGTTATAAGGAACGCGCTTATACACACGGACGAAAACACACGCGAGTGAGAGAGAGAGAGAGAGAGAGAGAAAGAGAGAAAGAGAAATACGCGGCGAAGATACCAACCGGTAAGCGTAGAAAATCCGAGTATGGAATAAAAGGTATCAATGTACCGTACGGAATATCGATTTTTCACTCGCGGAAAATTCTTCTGTAACTTTTATAGCGAGAATTAAAACGGAAGGTCGAAGCACGTTTAAGAAACGAAATGACTTTTTCGCGGGGTTTAATGCCTTTACTTGGCAATAAAATTGAATAAATTTCACTGCGAAGTTTTTAAAAGAAGTTCAGGCGAATCCTGTAAAAGAATCTAATGAGAAAAATGTCTGTAATTTATCTCTCAGTACTTTTTGCTCCATATTGAAATTGAGATCGATGGCCGGTTGGAGCACTTTCGTAATTTAATTTCGAGAGAAAAGCGAGAGAGAGAGAGAGAGAGAAGATGCAAATGAGGAGCAGGAAGATGTTTGAATAAATAACGAGATGAATTAATAAATGAGGAACGGCGCTTGGAGCGGCTCCGAGAGAGGGAACGGTGCACCGTCGAGCGTAATAGCTCGCTGCAACGCATCGAGGTAATCGATTGATCGGTCCCGATCTATCGATCGAGGACGAGAAAAAGATAGGGAGACATACGGAGCCTAGGGACGTCGGGATTTTCAAAAATTTTTCGAGAGAAAAGTTTCGGCATTACGGGCCTGTCCATCAATTACTATTTTTCCTCCTTGCTTTTTTACTTTGCTCCACTTATTCTCCATTCTGGCTAAAATGCGATCGAAACGAGATTTTTTCGTCGTGAGTACTTTACGCATGAAAAATCGTTGAAGTTACGGTAAATGTTGTTTTTTTTTTCGATGCGAGTAACGTTACTCCGCACAGCTCCTCGTTCGGTGTTGTTCGAGAGGAGCAGAAAAAAGAACGAGAGGGAAAAGAGAGAGAGAGAGAGAGAGAGAAGGGAGAATAATGAGAACGTATCTGTCAAAAATAATGAGAAATGTATAAATTTGAGAAATGAAAGGTTACTGTAAACTGACTTGGATTCGTTGCCGATGACGTTCCTGCTTTCTCTGTCGTCTCTCGAGTTCTTCCTTTCTCTCGATGAGCGAACGGATTTCCCCGGCTGGTACGTTGGAGCCCTGGTTTCCGGTCAGCCAGGATTCTCCCGACGACCTTGGCTTTCTCGACGACTCGTCCTCGGTCTCGTCCTCGCTGTAACTTTCCACCAGAAGCTCCGAGTCGCTCTGAAACGTATTTATCGGGCACGTTAGTCCGAAATAATCGGTGCTATTTCAAAGAAACGTTTGAAAAGCTTACCTGCTCCGGTGGCGAACTCGGTGAACCCGAACTCGAGGCCTCGACTACGGAAACGTATTCGCTCAATCCGGACTCGTTCTTCTGCAGCTTCAGTACCGGAGTCTCGAGGCCGCAGAGAAAAACTTCCCCGAAGAAGAGTATTTTCTGTATCCTAAGAGCCATCTGAGCTATTTCCTGCAAGTTGAAAAAAAAATTTATCAAATAAAAAACATTTTAAATGAAGAATAAAAAAATAAAAATATTTATTGATGGCTGATTTGGATAAACAAGTAATTTAAGAAATTTACCATGTCCTCGGATTTGTCGGCGTAACATGGATCCTGAGGATTCGACATTAGTGGCGTGAAACCGGAAAGCGTCGTGTCTTCTGGCAATTTGATTAATTCCACTTCTGAAACGTGAGCAAAATTAGTATAGTAAGATTCTTGAAAATACATAATTTATCGATATTTTCATAACGTGAGAGTAAAATAATTACGATTGCTTCTCTGAGTAATTAAATTATATAGTTACCATTTTCTCGTCCAACAGCGTCCTTTGCCTGGATGACTATTTGTCTGGAGTATAAGAGCATTTCCAAAAGATTTACCATCGTTGCTAATCTGCTCCAAGAGTCTCCCGGAGGCCTATAATTTTGCAAACCACGTTTTTATCTAATAACCGAGTGATGCAAGAATATTTATCATTTTTTAAATACTTTTTTGAACGTTCAGGAATAAAAAAAATTGAAGAAAAATATAAGAGGAGAAAATGAGAAGTATTAAATATATACTAACCCAACTCTGTAATCTGTGCAGGAAGGTGGTGGATTCCAAACTGTACTGTGGCAGAGCATCCAGTCACACCAGATCTGAAAATGTCAAATGGAGCGTTCAAACGGATTATACGCACTCTGGACTCGATAAATTCTCTAAATTCGCGTAAAATTATTCTAATACGAGTAAGGTAAAGTTGGACAGCTAAGAGTTCTCACACTGCATCTTTATTTTAAAAATATTCAAACAAAAAAATTTGCCTTAGATGCACATCTAAACTATTGCCTGATATTTTAGCGAACAAAAACTCATTTTATGTGTTAAATTTAGACAATATTTCTAGTAAATAAATACTTGGATGTTTAAATATGTAGGATGTCCTAATAGTTGGACAGAAAATCAATACTGTCTCTGGGGTTAAGCGAGTTTGTTCCAATAAATTAGCATTATTAAAAATAAACCTCTTTGTATATGAAAAATAATGCATACGATTTTATTGAGAAAAAAATAATTCAAACATTAAAAATAAAATAGCAAAAATTGTCCAACTATTGGGACATTTGCCTTATTTTGAAATTAAAAAACAATTGAATAATAAAATTGAGCATTAAATACACCATGAAAACTAATAAATGTCAATATTGAGAGTAAAGTTTGAAAAGGTACATATTATGGGAAACTCTGATAAATTTCAACATAAAAATCAAGATAAAAATCCGAAAAGCAATAAAAAAAAACGTGTCAGAAAAATGGATTCAATTTTTCAGGTGGTTAAAAGATGAAAAATGTGAGGTAAGAGGTAGAGAAAAGAGAGAGAGAGAGAGAGAGAGAGAGAGAGAGAGAGAGAGAGAGAGAAAAGTGATGGATCGAATGGTCGGAAGCCGGGTGAAAATTCAGTAACGATTGGCTGGGAATAGCTCATACGTATACGAGGCACGAATAAGTGATGTTGGCTGCATCCGTGTGCAAAAGTTTATCGCGGCGGGCAATATTAATGATCTTTCTCTGTTTAGCAGCCTGGGCTCACGGAGTACATAACGGGAGCTAACGAAATATTACTCTATGCCAGAGCCGAGAAGCGATCTTCCATAGCAGATCGCTTATCGATCTTGGCAGACTCGTTTCGTGCCCCAGTCGAGACCAAGAACGAGGAAGAGAGTTACTTCGTTGGATGCATATGTGTGCATTCGTGTCTCGCTCGACTATACACCCATTTCCGTATGTCCATGTGACCGATGTGTGTACAAATAAAACGAATAACTCCCCGTCATACACACTGTTTTAAAATACGATAAACAAGTCTACGATTTTGTACTCGACTCATTTTCATGTTCAAAGTATACCCAGGATGAGCCCGCTTATTTATTTAAATTCCATCTATTTACCCTCTGCTTATTTGTCTAAATTTCGTACTTTATATATAAAATAAATGACGAATAACATATTGACAGATATTTCATGAGAAGTTGGATGAGATTTAAGAAAAAGGGTCGAACGAAATTTTAATTTAAAAAAAAAAGTAGTGATTACCTTGATGGCAGGTAACAAAACTTGCATATCCTGGTCGACGATTAGCCTGTGCTCTTGATTCTGCTCGAACTGACTTCTCAGCAACGCTACGCCTCTTTCCAGTATGAGATTGAACATCTGAAGAGATACGACCAGGGCTCTCTCCTGTAATTCCGATCTGTATCCTTGTTCCATTTGGGAATCTTAAAAAAGAAAAACAAAAGCAAAACATTCTATTAAAAATCAATTCGTGATTTTATTTGCAACTCTATCCTATTTTTTCACTTATTTAATTATATTCATTCCACAATTCTTTATAAACCCTTATTGTGCAATGAAAAAAATTATCTGTCAATGTTTGATTTCAAAAAGTAAAATTTCACGATTAAAAGTTTTTTTTCAACGAAGATCCATCATTTGGAAAATTAATGGATAAAAGAGTGATTCCAATGGTCGTTGTATACGTTTCCATGGCGAATCTGTAGGAAGTTGAAGCGGGGAAAAGCGTGGTTGAAGAAGAGGAAGGATCTCCGCTCGTCGGTGGCTTCGCTTTACGAGATCGTCGGGACATCTGAACGCGGCCTCTTTCATCCCGAGTGGAATTACCACGAGACCGCTTTCGTTTTAAACCAACCGTTCGTACAAATACTCGGAATAATTCGCGATCTTTTCCACACGCGTTCTTCTTGCCTTACCCGTAACAAGCGTGACGATTTTTCCATGTCTTTATCAACGACTCGACGAGTCCCATAATTCAAACGATTCGCATCTCTTCTTTTTCCTCATTTTTCCCCGTACAAGAAACATTTATTATTTCAAAAATCAAATTTTCTTCAAAATTGACAACCGGACGATATATCATGTCAGTTTCAAAAAAAATATATATATTCTTCTTGTAGACTTTATTTATAAATTCTATTGATTTTTGGTTTTTTTAAAAATAATTTCATAAACGAATGAACAACATTGAATTTTAGTTCGACAACAAATCGCACTGTGGAGAGAATTGTTGCTATGAGAAAATAAGAAACAAATCCCTTCTCTGATGTAATGGTTTGTTTGTTTGTTTTTTTATTATTATTTATGAGAAGGGAGGAGGGAAGGATCGTCGTGACGATTGGCATGGAATACCTCATATCTAAGAAATTATATATAAGTCTGTGGTGAATACAACCGTGCACGCCTTGCGGTCAGCTTAATTTATCGTGGACACGGATAATAATTAGTCGGTTTAAACGAGAGAGAGAGAGAGAGAAAGATAAAGGTCGCGAGCGAGCCCGTGTGGTCTTTCGTTCCATTCTTTCTCTCTCTCTCTCTCTCTCTCACCACTTGTACGAACAATCCGACACATAAATATGTGTATACACCATAAACATATAAAATTGTCAGTGTAAACGGTAATTAGTTATAGAAGGATTTATTAGGAGTAAACTGTACTAATTGCCATGTACGAGAAGAAAATTAGTTGGATCGATTTCGTCTGCATTCAACGTATCTATACTCCTCGTGCCAACATTCACCATCGACAAACAAATTTCAACAATTTCTGATATTGATTTTATTGAAGCAAAGTCGATGAAACAATTGATGCTTCTGTCATTGGAATATTTGAAGGTGTTCTCCACTCTTACACTCGTAACAGTTTTATGAAATTTTGGTGAAACGTAGATATTTTGTAAATCAATGTATGCTGAATTTGGTGAAGTTCAGGAGAATTTTTTACGTGGTATTAGGAAAAAAAATTTCGAATGCATACTCTTGTGGAATGTTTTAAAAACGTATTTAAAATTACTAACAAGATACCTCAGAAATTTCGATAGGAAATTGAAAAATTATACTATTAATGTTTTTATATTTATTAATAATAATTGGTATATTTTTATAGTAACCACGAAATTAACTTTTAAATAATTTTGCAAAAACGTTTCTCAACTTTTGGAGAATTATTTTTCAATTCTCTATCACATTCTCAATGTTACTTGTCGTTCATTTATACATTTATGTCTGTGCAACACTTTGAAATATACAGTGAGTGCTAATTTTTCTAATAAATATCATATAAACTATTCTTTCAACCATACTTTGGAGATCTCTTTCTCGAGCCAACACGCAAGTGCGAGGATCTGAGATAAATGAATCAGGAAAAATTCTTTTGTAACTGTGAAGTGTAATAATGAGAATGAAAATATCACTTGATTTACAATCATTATACCCTACATATCTTGATGTTGATCATCAGCAAGGCAATTTTATGATTATTTAATAATACTGTTCTCAAAAATAAAAAAATAAGAGCTCTTCGACTTTTAAGAAAAGTCAAAGGTCAAAATTGACAACTCCTTATCGTCAATTTTGGAATAAAAATAAAAAATCAAAGACAAGAAGTGCCGAGGAAAAAAGTAAAGCTCGGGATTCGTGACAGAAGTGAGAATCGTCCGGGAGGATGGCAGGACAAGAAATAAAAGGAGGAAGAGGAGAATAAAGACTGAGAAGTGGAAGCGTAAGAATAAAAATAAGGAGAAAATAGTTGGCAGGAGAGAAAGAAGTGGTTAACGAGAGAGTTAGAGACACTCTCACAGGGGCATGAGGAATATGAAAAAGCCATTGTCTGAGGAGATAATGATGAAATAATGGTGCGGCGGTGAAGGAGAGTGCACGTTGCGGGTCGTTGAGGGACCCGCAAGGGAGTTACCTCCGCCGCGTATCGTTGTTAAAACCAAGATTTTCTTCCACGTATACGCGTCCACACTCTCGCGTTAGCGCACACGTCTCGCCTCTGTGGAAATATAAATAGAAGCAAAATCGTCAGAGCAGCGAAATATAGAAACGAGAAGCAGAGTCGTTAACGACTCTGAGTTTCCTCCAGCCAATTACACTTCCCCCCAACCTCTCTCACTACTCACACACACACACACACACACACTCTTTCTCTCTTCCTCTTTTCCAGAGAACGCGTCTCCTTATCTCGTGTGGAATTCTCGATTCCTTGAAACACTGACAAATCAAGGATGTATGAGCAATATTTTTCAAAATAATGATAATTCAATTCACTTTTGGAATGTTATTTCTGTAATTTTATGAAAATAATATTATGTCGAATTTCGAAAACGTTTTACACAATTGTTCAAGATACGAAACTCCGAAACTGGTGAGAATTTGCACATTCACAACTTACGTATACTTTTTCAGAATATTAATTAAGATGTACGACATTTTTTATTAATTTATTTATTAATTTACTTAGTCAATTAAAAATGTTTGGATTATTAATGAAAAAAATATACTCATATGTATACAATACAAAACTTATGTTGTGATTATGAACTGACAAGGTAAGACATGAAATATGTACAATCTTTTGATAAATAGGCAGAGTCTGCATTTTACGAAATGTACATTGAAAAATTTTTTTTGCAAGGATTGTGTATGGTTATAAATTCAAGAAGTCAAGACATTTATTGTTGAAAATCGCAAAATTTTTATATTCACCTTTATGGAAGAGTATAAAGAGACCTTTTAATTGCAAATATATTTCGACTTTTGCATGGTAAAAGCTTCTCAAATTGTATTACATAAATGATTACATACATTTAAATGCAACACAATCGAAGTTAATAAGTTCGAAATTCCAAAAAAATCCGTCTCAAATAATTTTACTGGAGTCCTATCTTAATTTAAAAAAATTAATCTGAAAAAATTGACTATGAGTAATAAAAAAAAACGTTGAATAAATCAATAAATAAAGGGGATCATTGTACGTTTACAATAATTCTGCTTCGATCCAAATGTTTACAAAAACATGGTAGAACAATTTTAAAAAAATGTTCTCCCGCTTCCCCTGTATGTCTCTCTCTTTTTGTCATTCTCCTTCTATCCGCTAGCAATTTACTTGAATTTATGATTTAACGCCCGTCCCTCAGTTTTACGGTGGAGAAGAAGGTGAATGAAAAGAAAAAGAGGAGAGAGGCTACTGTGCCCAAAGAGACTCGTCCAGGTGCGTCTCGTTCTTTCCAGAGTCATCGATGCTTTTAAAATTTTTCACTTCTTCTTTTCCCTCCCTTTTCGTCATTTTATTTTTGCTATCGCGAGAAGTATCCACGTGCTGATCCAATATCCCAGACCCGAGGAAAGCAACGTGTGTCTTTTTGCGCAGACGGTGCAAAATTGAACGAGGTATCGATATAAATTCGCCATTGAACACGAGAAGGAAGGCGTGACCGAACTAACGCAACTGCATTCGAACTCGTCTTTTTCCTCTCCTTTAAACGCCCATCCTCGATTCATTTTCTATTTACATTTTTTTTAATCATTATACTTTTTTTGCATTCGTCAGTTTTCACTACTCATTTCACTTAAGCACCTTTTCCATCAACTTTTATTTTATAGCACTTTTATGCATTTTGTTTCATTTTCAAATCTCCTGTATTACACTTTTTTTTAAAATTAGACCAAAAAACATTCAAATACCAATATCACCAAACGAAAAAGAAACTTTTTCTAATAACTGTTTCCCCAAATTAATTGTTTTTTACTTTATTTTTGTAAATTTGTTCATTAAATATTATTTTTATATCTTTTATTGAATCGACAAATGTTCTAGGTTGGAAAATGATTGATAGCAATTTAAAAAAAAATAATAAAAATGCGATTTTTCGAATTTTACATTGAACAATTCACATTGAAAGACTCGTGTATACGGAAAGCTCGTTCGCAGTGTCTTTTTGCTATAAAATGATATTTGTGTGTTGACGTGTTCAAGTGAGATAGTATAAAAAATGAAAGGAGTAGGAATAGAGCGAAAGAAAAAGGAAAGCGCCGAGTGACCCAACACCGAAGATACGTCGAGATAGCCGAGCACGTCCTTGGTTGTTTTTCACTCCGCGCCACTGATAAGGAATCCCTTCCTTCCTCTCTCCGTCTCTCTTTGAAAAATCTCTCCCGATCCCGAATAGCGAGACTGGAGATTCGGCATCGTTGTTTTCCCAAGTGCGACCTTATCGAGAACTGGTTTTTCCAACTATCGATCGGTACCGAGTATCACGATTCAATAAAATTTCAACTCGCGTACCACCCAGAAACAAAAATACAATTCTACTTCCCATCACGAGAAATAAAGTTACGACGAGAGCCTTCAATATTTACTAAAGAAAAAAAAAAGTTAAATTGCAAGTTGAAACAATCATCACTTTTTACGTTTAATTCTCCATTTAACACGCATATACGCACACACATACAATAATTATTCCTCACTTGCAATTTAGTAACTGAAAAAATAAATAAATAAATAAATTTTATGAATAATAAATTACAAACGAACAGTCATTTTCGTTCGAAATAAGAAAAAAAAGGAGGGGGAGTTAATTTTCCAATAAAAATTCCTTCGGTAGGATCAAAATGGTTTTCTTCATTAGAAAACAAGTAATAAAAAGCGAGTACATAAAACTGGTGGAATATCAGAAATCGATTTTCTCTGAGAGCGACGATTCCGATCGTTCTTTCTCGAATTGCGAAATTATGCGAGTAATAACGATAAGAGACGAAGCATGGGGATAGACAGAGGGGGAGGGAGGTTGGAAGGGGCGGCAGGAGGAGAAGAAGGGGAGAGAAGGTAGAGCAGGGATGGAAGGAGATCTAGCGAAATAATAAGAAATAATGATAAGAGAGGATAGGAAAGGGAAGCATGAGCGGTCGTTTATTCGCTCGCAAATGAGTCACGAAGTCGATGCTCCGAGAGTGGACGAAGGCGGACATGCTGGAACGCGAATGGCCAACACCTTCTTCTCGACTATTTCTATCTCTGGTAGCGTCTCGCTCGCTCCTCGGGCTCGCTCCGTCCCGCTCGCCCCCCCCTTATATACTTGTTGCACGACCTTGGAAGGGCCTTGCGAGGTCACCGACATTATATCCAGCCCTGCCATCCCCCCTTATTTTTCCCCATTCCTTCATTTTATTCCCCTTAGCTCCCCCCGCATCGCAGCTTCGTACCGGGGAGCACTTCTAGCCCCTATCTCTATATATCTGGCGCGTATACGCGGAGCGGCGATACACCACCAGATATCGGATCACTGAACCTTACCTGAAACTCAACCTCTCCTACTCGTATCTATTTTCAAGAGGAAAATATCAAGAGGCCGGCAGAAAAATCAATTGGAAAAAAGTAACCGGCGACTTCTTTCTTTTCCGTACCCTCGTATCTGTTTTCAAGCGGAGACTTGATCAAAGGATCGCCATCGGGGCGAAGGGGGATGAAATTCGAAAAATTCATATATTGCGATGAATATTCTTCGTATTTTTTTTTCTTTTTTTTCGTACTTTTCGCCATTTTTTTAAATCCCTTCGACCCTCCGTTATCTGATCCTTGGAATCAACATAACTCGCTGGATGTTAAATTTAAACGGTAGCCAAGAAATAGAATTTGGAAACTTTTATACTCGCACATATATACTCATTATACCATTTATTTGTTTTATTATAGTTAAATTTAAATGGTAGCCAAGAAGTAGAATTTAGAAACTTCGCACCGAATGTTTACTCTTTATCGTTTATCTATTTTATTAGAGAATAATTGGATGCATCGAGTAAGTAGGATATATGAGAAACCGTGAAAATTCATTTTCCAATTTTCATCGTTTATAAAATGAGAAATATTGAAAATTGTTAAGTTTGTATTTTCTGATTCAATTGTCGGTACGAGAGTTTGTTTAACGTATTTTTGCTTCCCCCTGTGAAAGTTTCTCTCTCACCTTCCGAGCTGAGAGGCAGAAAGAGCGAAGTCTTGTCGCAAACAATCCCATTTTGAGTTTAATTACAGTCCTGAGTAAATGCAATTTCGTAGCGAGAGCAAAAGAAGCTGACGACGCTTTTGCATCACGCCATGGGATCAAGGGCACGCAAGCCTAGTCTTCTTTTCCTCGTCGTCTTCGTCCTCCTTCTTTTTCCTCTCCCCATCCTCGTTCCTCTTTTTTCCCCCCGTGAGTTTCTTCTTCTTTTACTATTACCACTAAGGAGTCTTCTTATTCTCCCGGCGCTCGCTCTTCTTACTCGTATATCTGCCCCGCGTTTCTTCGACTTCGCGAGTTTAATATATACGCGCCAGAAACGGCGAGCACCAACAACCCCTTTTTCCGTACAGTGTAATCATCCCAGAAATGATACTCGTATATAATAATAATCGACTAATGGCACTCTGACACTTTTATATCCACTTGCAACCTCCCCAAGCTCCCATCAAACGAAATTATTCTGTCTCTGCGTCTCTCTCTCTCTCTCTCTCTCTCTCTCTCTCTCTCGCTCTCCTCCGATCATCCAGCAAAAAATCTAATTCTATTTTTTTAGGCATCCGACGCTTTGCAAAAGTAACGAATGTCGCTCTCTTCATCCTTTGACGGATCACGGAGCGACGCTCGCCTTTTTTTCAAAGTGTCCATCAGCGGAAATAAAACTTTGATAATCATGCCTCAAGCGTGCTGTCTCGTACACTCATCGATTTATTCGCGCATGCACAAAAAATAAAGTTCCACGTTAATTTTTTTTTACTTTTCGAGAAAACTGAGAGCAGGAGATTTGTTTTTCCTGTGTCGCAGGAGGAGAATTATTCTCGTTTGCAAATAAGAAAGTGACGAGTAGATAGAAAAGCGAAGGAGCTTTGAAAATTGTGTCTCCTACCGCCATGTTTATATTTAAAAAAAAAGAAACGTATTTTTAGATATACATAGGAATATATATTTTTCATCATAATAAAAACTGTTAAAAATTGTTTTCATATTTATTTAACAAAACATTTTACTTTAAACTTGAAAAAAAATTCACTGAACAGTTGTAAATAAATATTCCAATCAATATAGATGTAAAAATCTATTTTTTATGGTATACGAGCAACAACGCGGTCGCTTTTTCTTTTTTAAGGTGATGTGAAAATTTTTTAGTGAATTTTCGGACAAATCCCACGCTCGTATTTTCCAAGCAAATGAACTGAAAGTTGAATATGTTATGCAGTGTACGCTGTATTATAGAAAAAATCAAAGTAAAAAAAAATTTTTTTTTTCCTTTCTTGAAATTCCAAGAGTGTCACTTCCTATAGTACAGTGTACAATGCATAACATATTCAAATTTCAGTTCAATTTCTTGAAAAATATGAACGTGGGATATTTCCGAAAATTCTGTTAAAATTGGGTTTTTCACATCACTTTAACATGTTTGAATTTACATTTTGCTGTTCTCCTAGATGCATACTTTATTATAACTTGTCTATAATATTTAGTATCGTATAGTTAGTATAATTGTAACTTTTATATTAAAATCTACTAATATTGTGAATTCTCTCAGTGCATACTTTTAAACCCCATTTTGTTTGAACATAATTTATAAACTTGACTTTATCGAGACGGCATACCTTAAATATACAGATATATAGATTTATAGATATTCGAAGATTCGAAAAGAAAGGACCGTCATTTTCTTCGCCCTTCGATATATAGATTCCGGACGCACTCATTGTAGAGTGCCAACCGATGCGGAAAATTGTTTATAAACATAAAAGTGAAAAAGTAAATGAATAAATGCGAATAACGAAAAAAAATGTAAGATCAGAGGGCCAGTAATAATAAAAAAAAAAAGAATGACAGAAGAACAGAGAGAATGAAGATCGCGATTCCGACCTTGAACGCCATGAACGAAGTCGCGTGCGGGAACGAAGAATGTCCTGTCGAGATTAACCGTCGCCGGAGGATTTTGACATTTCCCGTTCCCGTGACAACTCAGAAACAAAAAGGCGCATTTTTATTTTCAATCTTAAACATTTTTTCCATTTTACTGCGAAGAAATTGAAAAAAAAA
Organism: Cremastinae sp. A BG-2022a; assembly: GCA_030522545.1. NCBI lineage: Eukaryota > Metazoa > Arthropoda > Insecta > Hymenoptera > Ichneumonidae > Cremastinae sp. A BG-2022a. The sequence goes on from JAPYYW010001138.1 coordinate 32,416, forward strand.
ATTGAAAAAAAATTCAGTAAAAAATAGTATGAACGAGAGAGAGAGAGAGAGAGGACGTTGCGATTTTTTTTCCCCGTTGGTCCTTTTTTCCTGACAGGAACACGACGTAGGCGTGCAAGGATCGAAAGATTGTGTTCTTGGGATTCGTGCAGGAGCTGCCAGGACGGGATTTTCTTCTTCCGAGAGGAGGGAACGGGAAGGGGGATAAAAAAATGCTGAAAAGAGGGAAAAAAGAGAGAGGGGAGAGAGAGAGAGAGAGAGAGAGATGGGACGAGGGAAAAAAAGGAGAAAAAGGAAAAGTTGAGAGTCATCAGGATCGTTGCAATCTCACGCACGGGATCTTGCGATTTGTTCTCGCCTGCTTGTGCTCGAGCTTTATTCTCCCGGGCTCAGCGTGAAGCTCGCGCGCACACTTTTCACTCGCGCAAACGAGAATTCGCGCATACGCCGATCCGTACTCGAAGAGTTAACGGGGTATAATAATCCGCGAGAGATCGCACGCGACTTGTATCAATTCGAAAAGTTACGGGTTACTTTGACGACCCGTAACTTGCAAAAATAATCTGTGTTTCTTTCAATTCCAACTTTACGAGATTAAGCGCATTCATCTCCGTTTCTCAGTTTAGTATTTTTTCTCTCGAATCCATTCGGAATAACATATATTTCACTCAAATTAATATTTTGAATTAATTTATAAATTTTTATTTATAATATTTATTTATAATTTATAAAATTAATCCATGTTAGAGATGAAAAATCTTCAAATTACACACGGAGAGAATATTATCGTAGAATTTGCGGTATACTTTGAGTTCAATATTACTATGTTCAATAACTCAGTGGACCATGTTGCCAAATTTTTAATTTTTTCTATGGCACTACCTGTGACAGGTATAGGAAATGTACTATGATCAACAATAAAAATTAACCAGATTTTCGTATTTTTATCAGTTGATTATATCAATCAGCACTGTTTCTGACAATATGGTCCCACGTTACAAAAGAACATAGTAATTTTTACAATAAAATTCTCTCCGTGCACGTAAAACATATACAAGAAATCGCAAAATGATAGGAAACCACGTTAACAAAAAATATAAAAATATATAGTACAGTTCACTATCCCAATAAGAACGCAAAAGCCCCCAAGGGGAAGATTTTTATGGCCCCCCACTCCGTGCGCGCTTCGCGCTCGCTGACTCGTTCTGT